>JBAIZL010000123.1:85000-169120 GCA_036971475.1 Prosapia bicincta
TCTGACATATATTTCTATGGTTTCTTCTATTGGGATACTAGGGTACATGTTAGTTATGTCATAACTTATTATTTTTGTGTTGCTGTTTGTTTTTATCGTTTTTATTTTATTAATTAATTCGTATCCATTTTTTATATTGTATGTGTTGTTGATATGTATTTTAGATCTTAGGATTTTGTCTAGAATTTTTGCGATTATGTAAGATGGTGCTGTTGTGAAATTTATTAGTGGTCTAAAAAACAAACAGCAACACAAAAATAATAAGTTATGACATAACTAACATGTACCCTAGTATCCCAATAGAAGAAACCATAGAAATAATAAAAAACAAACTGATACACAATAACGAAAAAAGAAACATAATAGATAGTATCATTACGCTAACCAAACACATATGTAACCAAAATTACTTCCAATTTAACAATAAATATTATAAACAAACAACAGGACTCCCCATGGGTTCACCCATATCATCTATCATGTCAGAAATATATTTACAACACTTTGAACAAATAATAATTAAACCTATAATAAACACACACAATATCTCACTATGGACAAGGTATGTAGACGATATACTTGTAATATACCAACCTACCATTCACAACGAACACGTCATAATTTTAAACAAACTAAATACATACAACGAAAACATACAATTCACCGTTGAAACAGAAACAAATAGAACAATCAACTTTCTCGACATTACTTTAAATATAAATGATAATAAAATAGAAACTACAGTATACAGGAAACCTACTTCCAACAACACCACAATACACTACAAATCTAACCACCCCTGGACACATAAAATTAACACTTACAGTAACATGATAAATAAAGCAATAAAATACACACAGGATAACAAACAAAAATTAAATGAAGAATTAGATAACATCACAAAAATAGCAATAGAAAATGGATACAACAAACACATTATAAAAAATATATACAATAAACTCACAAAAAAACCAAACCTCAACACAACACTACTACCGGAACACGAAAATAATGAAAATAAAAAAATCTACCTAAAATATAAATACACCAATAACAAAATAGAAAAAATAACAAATATATACAACAAAGAATACTACACTCCAACTTACAAACCAAACAACAAAATAATAAAATATCTTAATAACACAAACCACATAACAAATTCAGAAAAACATAACCTATCAGGAATTTACAAAATCACATGCAACAACTGTAACGCTTTTTACATAGGAAAAACAACCAGAACATTTAAAATAAGATTTGAAGAACATTATAGAGCATTCAAAAACAAAAATTCTAAAGTATCAAATGTTGCAGCACACCTAATATCCCATAAACACGAAATAACAAATTGCGAAAATAACCTAACCATACTTGAAATAAATAACAACCCAATAGAACTAAACTCACTAGAAAAATACCACATTTATAAAAACATACACAAAAATTTAATGAATCTACAAACAACATATACAGAAGACATACTATATAGAAATATCCTACACACAGATCAAGAAAAAGTGCGCGTAACGTCAACTTCACAGACCGAACATTTACAACAGAGAAGCATCAGTGATTCGACAATGGTCAATTGACCGAAAGGTACCTCATCACTCAAGGTAAAATTATTGCACTTAATGGTGGATAAAATTGCTTACATAGTAATATATTAACTTCATATATATATATATATATATATATATATATATATATATATATATATATATATATATATATATATACAGTAAACTCCCGATAATTTGTGAGTTAAAAGATTTTGCGGTACGTATTAACAGCCCGGAAATGTGTCACCATTTGTTACAACTAAAAACAATAACTGAAACACAAGCAAGTAAAACTAACCTTTTAAAACAAAAGTCAATGCAACATATTGTCAAGCCTAATTGATTTTATTTTATTTTTACGTAAGCCTACTATGTACAGTATTTAGCCTAAATACAGTAAGAGGAAAAATATAGTTTTTGATTAATTGCATCATTAATTCATAAATTTTGTTGACAAGTGTATAAGTGTTTTAGTTTTATAGTTTTCTATTAAAAATGTTTTGTGGAGAAGGATAAAAGGATGCTGCATTAAAAGGTAAGATTTTTATTATGTAATGTAGGTTTTAACATTTTCTGTAGTGTGCATAGCCAGCACACCTAGAAAACAAGGTTTGCGAGTTGTGACGTCACAGGGCACAGGCTACGGGCTGTCATTAGGCAATCAAGATAATCGATATTACTGTTAAATGACGTTTATTTAGACGTTAAAATGTGATAGTTTTCTTGTGATTTAAATACACTTGCTTTATATGTTGAAGTGTTATCTCTGTAGGAAATAAACAGTCAGTACTTAATCGGAAATAAATAATTAAATTAAATACTGTATTAGAACAAATGTAGACACGATGACAATTAATTGTCCATTATCTATGTGGTGTTGGTACAGCGCCATACAGCTGATCAGTAGAAATAATAGTCTTATAGCTAAGAATCCCCATGGCCTCACCCCAACGCTAGAAATAGACTCGGCAAACGTTTTGTGATGGTATTACCATCATACAGTACACTACTACTGTATAAGCCGGAAACCTGTCTTAGACGGGAAAAAATGCTGGTACCAATGGATTCCTGCTTAGACAGGTTTCAGTGTATATATATGTGTGTGTATATATATATATATATATATATATATATATATATATATATATATATATATATATATATTTATATATTCAGGTTAGTTTTGGTTGGTAAAGATTATTTAGATTTTTTGGACTAGGAGACTGACAGACTTACCTTGGTAAGAGTCCACTCTGTAGTCTTGAAATAGAAACATATAAAAGCATTTAAACAATGATATATTTCAACCACACAGTGGTCTTTGTCAATCAAAGAGAAAACACAAAAAGAAATATGAGAGAATGAAATAAAATAATTATAATAATATTATTATTGTGTTTTCTCTTTGGTTGACAAAGACCACTGTGTGGTTGAAATATATCATTGTTTAAGTGCTTTTATGTGTTTCTATTTCAAGACTACAGAGTGGACTCTTACCAAGGTACGTCTGTCAGTCTCCTAGTCCAAAATCTCTCTCTCTCTCTCTCTATATATATATATATATATATATATATATATATATATATATATATATATCTTGTTCAAATTTTCACTTATCAATAAAATACTTTTTATTTATTCCCCTAAGTTTAAATAGATTTTTTTAAACTCATAGTGGATGACATTGATGTTACAGTTTTTTTCAAATATCAATTTATTAATTGAATACAGTAATGAATTAATTTTACTTTTATATAGAAAAAAACTCTTCACTAAAGGAGCAAGTTATGCTATATAGTTATTTTGTCCCATTTGGCTTAAAATAAGTGATAACATATGATTTTGTAAAACAGCTGATATTAAGTTATAGGTTGTGAGGTAGAACAGGTGTTTTAATGCACAAGTTGTTAGTTTATTATATTAATTGGAATTATTTAATAAAAAGTAACTAAAATTTTTTTTATTGATCTAATTAGGAATTTACTTTTACAAAGTTAAATCTAAATCACAAAGTTAAATTTGTGCTATTTACAAAGTTAAATCTAAATTTACAAATCTAAATATTCTGTTTTTAATAATGGTTGATTGTTTCTTAAATCCTCACACAATATTGTAAATGGGAATTCTCCAATAAAATTCTGTTATACATTTGGGTGCCTCTTGTGCCTTTCCTAACACTAAAACATAGTTTTTGGTTGACACTTTTTCGAATATCTCCATTTCCAAAACTTTAACTGCATTCTTTCACTGTCAAAAATCTATACTGTACCGACAGAGAACAGTATTTTAATGTTAGAAAAGGCAGAAGAGAGCACCCAAATGTATAGCAATATTCCTAACCGTAAGGTAAGAAATATACACTACTCACAACTATATAACTTTAATTTCATAAGCTTTTCAATGACTTATGTCATCGTCATCAGAGATGCTATCACAAATATATAACTTTAATTTCATAAGCTTTTCAATGACTTATGTCATCGTCATCAGAGATGCTATCACAAATATATAACTTTAATTTCATAAGCTTTTCAATGACTTATGTCATCGTCATCAGAGATGCTATCACAAATATATAACTTTAATTTCATAAGCTTTTCAATGACTTATGTCATCGTCATCAGAGATGCTATCACAAATATATAACTTTAATTTCATAAGCTTTTCAATGACTTATGTCATCGTCATCAGAGATGCTATCACAACTATATAACTTTAATTTCATAAGCTTTTCAATGACTTATGTCATCGTCATCAGAGATGCTATCACAAATATATAACTTTAATTAAGGAAATGGAAATTAAATAATCCTATCATATCTTTACAAGAATTAGAACTGGATTCTGAATTAGGTGAAAATATACTTTTGTAAAATTATGATAGGTTATGTTCCATTTCTTTAATTAAAGTTATATGTTTATGGTAGCCTCTCTGATCATGATGGTATAAGTCATTGAAACGGAAGATTTTATTAAGAATTACACACCTGTTTATGTCTCAAATTTTAACATGACTTGTTTATTTATATTTTAGGTAAAACTTTTGGACAGATTTATGTTATTTATGATATTTTTGGTTTATTTGAAGCAAAAAAAAATAGAAATAAAATTTAAGTTCTGAAATTAATGATTTTGGTTTTAATGTTTCATTTCATACATCATATTTTACTTACATCAGCGGTTGGCAACCCATGAATGATTTTGTGCAGGCCTCTCCACTTGTGGTTTTTCAAATTCTGAGCAATCCGGATAGCTTGAGCTTATGGCTTAGAATACAAATAGGTTGCTTAATAGCTAGAACCATTACAGTAGCCACAGCAATAAACACCTAATAATAAATTACAGGTGTGATATAAGTGGAAAGTAGTGTCTGTGATGTGCATTAAGCAAGTTCATCCCAACGGAAATTATTTTATTTTAGTAAAATTTTGTTAATTTCTAAATAAAGGTGTTTTATGTCATTATTTCAGCACTTCAAAACAATAAATTTGTCTGAGTCAAGTTAGAAAATTGTCAAATTTATTATCAGGAAGTAGGTAGCCTATTTTATGAAAATTAATTTTAAAATTCAATATTAGCCATTAATTAAAGTCACCTTCTGTACTATTAAAATCAGTTAACATTACCGATCTAAAATTAGAATATATAATAAAATTCATGGTTTTTATATTTGCAGCTATGCTAGATTGAACATGAAACTCTCAATTACAAAAGGTTGCCGACCCCTTACCCACGTCATACTAAAGCTACGATAGCCAGCAGACTTATGCTCACAACGTTACTAATCACACTTAAATAATAATTTAATCACCCAATTTTTTATGTTAATAATTAAAATACAAGGGCTATTCAGAAAGTAAGGAACGTTTCTGTCTGACGCCGCTAAACGTGTGGCGATCTCGTACATTTTGGTGCGTGCATACTCGGCAACTCAGTCGGCGTTCAGCCGTGACAAAAGAAATATTTTCGCATTGTCCTTTTTTCGCAATTTTAACTGAAGATGTGCACTGCGATTGAAAATCCCGCCAGTTGTGAGGTGCGGTCAGTGATATGGTTTTTGTTGGCAAAAAACTTAAAACCGGTAGACATTTATCGCCAAGTGTGTGAAGTTTACGGAAACAGCTTAATGAATGAAAGTTCTGTGAGAAAATGGTGCATTCAGTTTAAAAGTGGCCGAACTGACGTTCATGACGAAGTGAAGAGCGGATGCCCGAGCATTGTGACTGATGAAAAGATTTGCGAAAATCGCTGATTCATGATAACGGAGCTTTCACTTTGTTTCCCACAAGTTTCACGGACTTTGTTATTTGAAATTGTCACACAAAGATTAGGCTACCACAAATTTTGTGCAAGATGGGTGCCGAAAATGCTCACTGACCACCATAAAGGACAGCGAATGGAGGCAAGTTTGACATTTCTGGATGCCTACGACAGACATGGTGATTCACTACTGGATCGTATCGTAACTGGTGATGAGACATGGGTAAAACACGTTAATTTCAAAACGAAATTAGCAGTCCATGGAGTGGGGGCACACAAGCTCCACCAAAAAATCAAGAAAATGTTTGCAAACATTGTCAGCAAGGAAGATTATGGCGACGGTTTTTTGGGACAGGCAAGGTGTGCTTCTTATTGACTTTCTTGAACATGGTGCAACAATAAACTCAAGCTGCGCGTCACTGAGTGGCTGAGATCGCAGGCGACAGACTTCTATGATGAAGGAATTTCAAAGCTTGTCCATTGCTACGATAAGTGTCAATTTGTTTGGCGACTACGTAGAAAAGTAGTATTTTAGTTGCTCTTTCATATGTATATAATAAAAAAACTTTATTGTACCATTTTTTATTCAAAAACGATCCTTACTTTCTGAATAGCCCTCGTATTTCTGGAACATCATTTTACAACTTGTAAAATCTTTATATAAATATTTAGCTCCAGAACAGTTAATTTTCTGACACCTTAAGTGTATTTAATTATACGGTAAAATCTCGGTAATTCAAGGTAGATGGGACCGAGACCTGCATGTGCTTATCAAATCGTTTCCGTGCTACAGTGTCCTGTAAATGTCTTACCAGGAGCAGTTCTGTTGGCGTGGTGCAGTTTCCAAGGTGGTTGTTCCTTTACCGAGACTGATTTTCCCTTCTTGTACTGTCTCGGCCGAACCTTCATCTTTAATCTCGTCATCACTGCTTTCAGTATTTTTTTGTACCATTTCAATAGTATTTACATTGATTATCTTAAATTGTTAACATTGGATTTTTCACAACATCTAATTTTCTTGATAAGAAATGTCAAATCTGTTTCTTCTTTAGGATCTAAATAACATACTCAACAGTTTCACTATGAGTCAGGATTTCATAGTCAGTGTTTGAATAGTTCCCTATCCATCCAATCAGCACTTTAGTTCTTATATGAAATCAGCTGACATGGAAATGTTTCTATGGTGGCGTAGCTGATTGGTCCCAAAGCTTCGGGCTCGAATTTAACGGTAGCTCAAAATATCGGGACTCGGAATTTCAAGACTGTGCTGTAATAGTAAAACATTATTTTGTTAACATTTGTTGATTCCATCTTCGCGTGAGCTACTAGTAATCACTTACACTTTTTAAAAAATGTTTTAACTTGCCTATAGTAGCACTTACTTTGCTTGTTGAGGACGGCCGTTTCGGGAGATGTGTCCCTTTGTCAACTCAGACCGTAACTCAGTTATGGAGTTACGGTCTGAGTTGACAAAGGGACACATCTCCCGAAACGGCCGTCCTCAACAAGCAAAGTAAGTGCTACTATAGGCAAGTTAAAACATTTTTTAAAATGTGTAAATTATTTTGTTATTGTAGGTATGAAATTTAGTTGACATGTAATTCTTTTACCTACTTGTATACTTTTTGTTACAGATTTGGTCAAGAAGGTTTTAAAACTCATAGGACGGCATCTAAATGTTGAAAATGTGTTGAGGTTTTTGGAATCAAACCTTACTTTTATTATTTCAAATTGGTTTGGAGAATATGGATATAGTGACTTGAACAAATTCCCTTGGTTATTGTTTGACACCAGTTCCCAGAATGAATTTATGTTAAAATATGCAGCTTACATTGTTCCAGTTTTAGTTTATAACTTGAAGTCAGAAGTGCTTGAAAATATGTCCAAAAAACTAAAAACCTCTCCATCAAATCTTATTAAGGTATTTTATGTTAATGTAATTTTGCTAATAAATTTTTACCTGTGGTTTTACAATATAATTTCCATAAGCACTATATAAAAATAAGAAACGCTAAGTATATCTTATTGTTTGAACTATAGTCCTTCTCTTCCCATCTTCTGTATCAGAAGAAATGTTGCAACTCAATGACTAACACAATGTGAATTGTATAATACAATAAAATATTCTTGTATTTCTATTTTCTCGTATTTTTCAAAATTACACAAGAAATCATATTTTATTACACACACACACACACACACACACACACACACACACACAGGGTGTTTCAAGAAAGAATTTGCCATACTGTACATGCTTATTCCTCTCATCAAAATAATGAAAAATGTTCATTTAAACATGGGTCCTTAAATGCTTCGTTGTTGAGCTATACAGGGTCAAAGATTTTACCTAAAATTGAGTTCCCTCAGTAAAATTAACTCACACTGATATTTTTAGGGTGTTAATTAATTTGGTTAATTAGATAAGTTTTATGTAAAATGAGCTAACAACTTCTATAAAACCAGTCCCAGAACTCTATCTGTAATAGTTTGGGAGAAAATTGGAGTAGGGCAAAAGAAGTTACAGTTTAAAACATTGTTTTTGCGTTTGGACTAAAATAACTCCTTTGAATTGCCTATAAACAAACAAACAAAATAAATAAAATTTGAGGAATTTATTCTTGAAAAAATAAAGTCAATAAAAAAGATTTAGTTTTTTTTTTAATTTCAATTTTCTTGGCTACTTTTTTAGCTTTGTGTGTTCCTTAATAAACTTGAATTTAAAAGAAAACTATTCCGTTTTTATTAACTTTTTTTACATTATTTTTTTGATAATACAATTTTTCAACATTTTTTTTTTTATACGTTTGGGCTAACAAACCTAATTTATGCCCTAAAAATATCAGAGTGAGTTAATTACACTGGGGGAGCTGAATTTTAGGTGAAATTTTCATCCTGTATAACTCGCCAACAAAGATGCAGTATGGCAGATTCCTTCTGAAATATCCTGTGTGCTTGAGGGAGGGGATACAATCGCAGTTCCAATGTTTCGCTAGAATCTCGTCCAACATTGACAAGGTGAAACCAACAGACGCTGAAGTGCGAATGTATACAATATGCTGAAAAATATACATTATGTTGGGCAGTGTTTTTTAGAGAACATAGGACTAGTGAAATATTGAAAAAATTAGTAAGTAAAATATATGCAGACCCTTTGTTCAATAAATTCAAATATTTTCTGAAATAAATTGCAAAATAGCTTTGTATTATACTAGTATGATAATAGTTTCTAAATATTAAAATTTTGTATTTCAAAATAAAGTTTTTCCCTAGTTATTTAAAATTTGTGTTATTTCTGTTGTAGGATTGTTTTCCAAGTTTGATTGGGGGAGTATTTTCTATATTGAATGATCCATCTCAAGAACACACTGGCGAATACTTATTTGACGTAATTGAAAAATATATTGGTAATTTATGCAGTACTTTACTATTAATAATAATACTAACAATAATCACTTTATTGTTCGGAGTCATAAACTAATGTTAAAGTGATTAATTAAGTTTCACTGAACGTAATCACTACAAATTTCAAGAGTTTAATACTAACAAGTTGGCTCCCGTGATATCTGCAATTAAAAAAACAAAAAATATTTTTCTATTTATATACACACACACACACACACATATATATATATATATATATATATATATATATATAAAATACGTTTTCTTGTTTAATAATTTAAAACAACATAGGTTATTCAAATAAAAATAATATTATTGTATTTGAATAACCTATGTTGTTTTAAATATATATATATATATAATATACTAACCTAAATATATATATATATATATTTAGGTTAGTTCTAGCAGAGCTTAAAGCTTATTTAGGAATTTTTGGGACTGACAGACTTACCTAATGGCAATAGTTCAAAACTGAAATCTCTTGGAAATAAAATATATATATATATATATATATATATATATATATATATATATATATATATATATATATATATATATATATACCGCTGCACATGTCACGTTCTACTTTACAAAAATAAATATTGAGGGCTTATGCTGCAATCTCAGAACTACTTAGTCATGAATAAATAAGTTAAATTATCATAAGTAATAAATTACTTATTTATAAATTTAATTTAATTAAATTTGTCCCTTGAGACAACAGTATGTTTAATATTTTTGGTTTAAAAATATGAACTCGCAAGGGGTTTTTATGACACGCATTACTGTTTTATATTATATCTCATTAGCATAGGGTTTTTTATTAAAATTTTAAATACAGATGATTTTTTTTAAATGTATTTTTTCACTAGGCCCAGATACATTGAAAGAACTGATATCTTCACGTTTAACAGAAGTCATTGTATCAATAATCAGGAAACAATATGATCCAGAACAAATGAAAACTCTGTGTGGATCGTCTGATTTAATTCTCCCAGATCCAGACCCAGTGAGTTTTAAAACTGATGTCATTCTTGGAGCAATTCGGTACTTACAGGTAAAAATTGTATGAAATATACAGTTATTAAAGATATAGCAATATTTCTATTCTAATCTTTTCTAATTTTAACTATTTATTTTCCTATTCATTTTTCTTTTTTGATGAACATTAATTAACACGTTCAGCACGGCTAGCGTACCGGCACGCTCTGGGTTCCCTTGCAAGGCACTGAGAGCGTGCCGGTGCGCTCCCCACTTCCCTTCTGAGAGACGGCAAGCGCACCGGTATGCTCACTCCTAGTCTAATTAAAACTTCTCTAGTATCGATAAGTGTTTGTATAAAGGTTTGATTTTTACGTCAGTGCTTCAGAAGAGCATGGAGAACATTGTGCTTGAGTCGTTTTTAAATGCGACCATCCCAATTTAACTTTTTGATGCCTCAACTGAAACCATGATTAAGGGAGTTTTATGAACAGATTTAATTTGGTTTAACTTTAATATTTTTTTACCACAACGCGGCAAAATATCTGGTAAAAACAATGATCATAAAAATAGGCTAAGCTTTCTGAACTAACGCAAGAATAAATAACTGTCCTATTAGAGTGAATGAACCTACTCTAGGTGGGAACATACCATTGTAAGTATGAGTCATGCACAAAATGCTTGAGCCCGAAAACCTAATGTGTCATCATAAGATTGTAGTAAACAAATGTCAGCTAATCTCGGCTATAAATAGTCTTGGACGTGACATATGCATTATATATGTCTGCGTTTACATTATCGATTTGTGAAACACATAACACAAACAGAAACAAACATCCGAGTTAAACGTTGAATGGTTAATTTTAGTGTGTAGTATATTTTAGTGTGTAGTATATTTTAGTAGTAGGTACTTTAGATTTTATCTGAATTACCTTTTTTCTTTGTCTTTTTTATTGAGTTTTATTATTTATAATACAGTATTTTATCATTTGTATTTCTTTTTTTTAAATTTTTACCCGATAAATAAAATAATATTTTAATATCTAATACACTGTTTTGATGTCCCCAATAAACCTGTATATGTTAAAAATAGAATTATTGAGATGAAAACAATGGACACGATAATTAGATGCAGTGACAAGCTATGCAACCTGCATAGCATTTCAATAATTCCACTGCTGTCATATGTGGAAGTTAATGAAAAAACAGACAGTAGTTTGATGAGATTTTCAATATTGCCGCCTTACTGAATGTGTACAATCTTGCTAATACGACACTATAAGGGTAGTAAAGGGTGGATTACCAAAATTGGTAGATTGCGAGATTTGAGGCAAAAATGCACTAAACATACAAAGGCACATGAAATTTAATAAAGACCTATTAAAGTATAGTTGAATAACATTGTACAGTACAATTTAAAATTATGAAACTGAAAATAAAATAGACAATTTGAGGTTATTGTTAGATTATGAACACCGTCAGGTGCAGAAAAGTAATATACAGTGAATAAAACACTGGTAAGATGCAATACCATACAATATATAAATACAAAAAAATGCATAATGGTTTTTTTTCATTTGTGGCAGAAAAGAATTGTGTAATTGTTTTATCCTTTTTACATTTGAGAAAATGCCTTCTCACTTTATCTTGAAGTGATTTTAGTGTATAGATTTCTGATGGCAACTCGCTATTTTTCTCTGTCTAAGTGATTACTGTAGTGAAAGTCTCCAGTGCCTGAAACAGCTGAGACAGTGTTACTTCACCTCTCCACCTTCGTTGTCACTGGCTGTGGAGTACATCTGCTATAATCTCGTCTGTCATTATCTGATATTGTTCTTCTTCGTTGCTGGTTAACCAGGTGTCTATATCAGCTGTTGTCAGGTCGTGAGGATCATCCACCAGCTGCTCAGCAATTGCTTCTCTCAAGCTATTTAGCTCTGAGTCTTTGTTTTATTAGCAAAACCTTTTCCAATTCCTTCTACTAGTTCACACTCTATCTTGTATAAATTCTCAGTTGTTAATAAAATACTTTTTATTCTTCCGATTAAGCTCAAATACATTTTGTTTAATGGAGTACAATTGTACGCTGTACATTGGTAGTGAAAGACAATTGATGTTAACACAGTTTTTTCAAATATTTATTCGTTAATTAAATTTAAAAAGATATTTCTGGGTCAGATTCAAACTGAATGGCTACATGTTTGAAATCCATCACTTTGGCACTGAGCCAACATAGACTATTACTTAAAGATGTTTATGAAAGAAAGGTTAATTCTTTATAAGAGAAAGGTTAGTTATAATAACGAAGCATTACAAGAGATGGATAGAATGTGAAATTATAAACCAACATCAGCTTCATAAATTAGAAACAAAAGAAAAAGAAAGCGAATAAATAATAACAAACAAAAATAATTGTCCAACACCATATACTGTATAGAGAGGAAAATTGAAAATTGCAAGGAAATTCACTTTCTATTATGTCACTTAATATTGTGATTCTGTCATATGTTGAGAAACATGTATGATGTCAACAAATAACAACATCAAGGACCATCCACACCAGAAAAATAGAGAAAATTAATTCAGTGATTCGACAATGGCACCTCTCGGTCACTTGACCATTGTCGAATCACTGAATTAATTTTCTCTATTTTTCTGGTGTGGATGTTCGGTCCTATATATGCAATTTTTAGTTTGTTTTGTTAGTTTCATCTTGTTAAATATAGATAAATTAAGAACTTATTATAGTTAATTGTACAATTAACACTAATAACTTAAGTATTTAAACTTTTATCAAGAATCGAGTTATCCTTCACTGAAATTATTGTGTAAAGATATATACTTAGCACCCATAAATTACTTGATTAATACATAAATGGTGAAATTATAAATAAAAATAACCATATATACAACTAACTCCGTATTTTTCTTATAAATATGTAATTTTTTACATTTAAGGTTTTAAATCTTTTTTGAAAATAATAAAACTGTTATGTTAAAATATATATATGCTAAACCATTTTAAAAATATCATTTGTTAAGAAAATATCTTTTTCTTAGAAAAACATTTTAATTGGGTAAGTCAAATGGATGAGGAGTCAAGTATGTTTTTTCTGTGTGTGCAGTATTGTCATGTCTAGTAATATCTACAACTTATTTACTCTGATGTTTTAGGCTTCTTCACCGGAACCAGAAATGCCTCTAATGGAATATCTGTCAAGAGAAATCCCAGGCCACACGCAGAAAATATTACTCACGTTATACGTAGATATTCATTTAGCCACTACTCCAGAGTTTAGGTACTTAACTGCATTTACTTGTTTTCAGATAATTTTAGGTAGGGATGGGCCGATACCTAAACTTTTCAATTCAGATTTTGATTCTCAAATTTTTCTTTCGATTCTTCATTCTTTAAAGTTATATAGGCCTACATGATAAGCTCTATTAATGAATTTAGTTAACATCTTGGTGATATACTGAAGCCTTTTAAAAGTTCTGTTTTAACGTATAGGCTGCACAAAACATCCAACTTTGGTTTATGAATAGGAATTTCTGAAAGGGTGACAACATATCACATAAAAGTAATGATTTATTTTAAATTTTGTTTAAAATTATTACTTAATAATTATTAAAAATTATGAACTTTAATTCATAATTACAATATAACTTCAGTAATAGCCATTTCAACTAGTATAACTGCAGATATCGGAACTACCTTTTCTTTGTGTTTTGTTTTGACATGTATGAAATGGTGGCGGAGTAGTGGCGACCAGAGAGAGAGAGTCAAACCCTACCAAGTAAGAGTGAGACAACAGAGCAAGAAGACTAGTTACAAACAGACCAGAAAAACTTTTGAACGTCCAAATTGTTGCGGCATAAATAATAATAATATTTTCTTTATCTCAAATCGGCATTGGATTTAATAGTTTAATTCATTCAAAACAACTAATTCTGAAATAAGACATAGTTGATTATATTTCTTATAAATTACACCACGCGCTGCAACGGGGTGAAGGACCGTCGCAAGTGGGAAATAAGTAATTTCCTGTTGTTTAGAAATAAAGCTGTTTTTAAAATAATCAAGTAGGGAATTATACAATTATTAAAGAGGGAAAAATTAAATAAAACAGTAAATAGAATAGTTAAGCCACATTAAAGAATGTTATAAAAGGAATTTGTAATAACTAACTAAATTTGAACATCGAGAGTGAAGCGAAAAAATTCGAAGTGCCTAAAAAAGCTATTTTTCGAACCAAACCACGTAGAACTTTCATCGACATTTCAAAAGAACCACAATAACCCAGAATGAACATTAAAGAAAACAGAATTCAAAAAACTTAAGAAACAAAAAAGTTACAGCCGTTTAAATAAAATAGACATTTTTCAGTGTTCTAAAATTAATTATCAAACTATGCAAGCTAAAACAGTTTCGTTGCCCGACTTGCCTGTACAAGGAATAAATCGAGCGATAGCGAACCTTGCAGGCGGGGTGCGGTAGGTTTAATTCACCGCTATATATACTTGGTCTCTAAGCCTTTAGAGACAGTCTGTAAAAATTTTCTAACACGAGGTGCCGCGGGACGCTATGCTGGACCGCGAGTAGAGACCGTCAGCAGGCCAGATGGACAATAACCTCAGCGCTTTCGACATCCAGGACCACCAAGGATGAAGGCTCCAGACTCAGCCTCCAGGACGCTCGAATAGAGGGAAACCACCACCGACGAACCAGGGATGGCGACTTCCGGTGTCCAAGGACCAGGGAATCCAGACGAGGGACCCCAAGGACCGGCAAGAACATCTTTGGCAAGTCATTTTCTTTATTCGAAATCAGTCACGTCAAATTTAGTTAGTTAATTTCATTAAATTCAAACAAATTTGCAAGCTTAAAACAATGACTTCACTCTTTATAAAATTCTAATAAATTGTATGCTAAGTAAATGAATTTATGTGCTCAGAATATTTAAAATAATGAATATTAAAATTACAAAAGGTTTTTGGCCATAAGCCGTTTATTTAAAGAAAATGAGAAATTTTCGAATATTATAAATTTAAGAATTAAAGGTCATAAGTTATGAATTTACCAATTCCATATAGGAGATAAAATATTATTATGTGTAATTTTGAAAATGATTTTATGTTAATGTAAATGTAATAAATCTATATGCAAAGTATAATTTTTTAAAGCATAAGAAACAAGAAGTAACTCAGTGAATTGTTTTGCTAATATAAATGTGTAATACTTTGAAGGATAAACTTTCTTTTTTATTTCAATAAATAGAGTTAAATATGTCATAAAAATCAAGATTATTTGCATTCCATCCTGTGTCAAATAACCAATAAAAACTGTTTAGCTTTTTCCAACTAATATAAAAATGATTATCAAATCAGTAAGCAAATTTAATTAAATTTCATTAAATGGCAATAGATAAAGCCTAATGTTTTAAAGAGTTTCGCTCTACTAATTTCATGAGCTAGTCTAAAGATTAGTTGGTTTTTTGTAATGAAAGTCCAGAGATTTATCTACTGGCAGATTGTGTTTAAGAGGACACAGGAGCCTTTTAAAATAGGTATTTTTAGACACAATCATATTTTGCACGTTCCCTTGCTGTTTCTGCAGATCATCATCAGGTGGTAAGACTCTGTGTTTTTTATGTGTATTACTCTAAATGTGTTTCTTTCCAGCTGACTATTAATTTGACATGTGTGACTATACTTAGACCATACACAATTGATAAACTCATTTAGGAGGGTTTATATGTATTTTAAATAGTAGTCAGCGGGAATAGGCTTGTTGTGGGTTTGGCCATACGAGCAGGAAACATACACTTTACTCTGGGAGTTTAGCACGGTTTTACCAGCAGGGTGATAGGCAGAGGTTTGGTTGTTTATAAATATGTTTTCTTGTAAACAATTAAATTCTAGTATTCTGCAAGAAAGGATTTAAACAACGCAAACAAAACGACCGCGTGGGGTTGCGGTGAGAGGACCGTAGAGGTGAGGTCAGGTGGGGGGACGTTGCAGAATTGGCGCCCAGAACGTGGGGCGTTGCAGAATTGGCGCCCGGACGGTAGGGATTTTGAACAGGTTCCCTATATCAAAATTGAATAATTAAATAATAGAAATGAATCGAGATAGTTTAAATAAATGAAGTCAAAATGTTTTAAATAATGTAATTAAAATTTTTAAATAATAATATAAATTGAACAAATCTAAGAGCGTACAAATAAAAATAAAATAAATAAATAGATAAATTTGAATGAAGATGTAGTCGAAAGAGCGGGTAGGAACCATCTGGCCTAAACCAAATCGAAAAGAAAGGAATAAGTACATAAATAAATAATTGTATATTAAATAGTAAATCAAAATGTCAAAACCCGAGATAGATAAATTGATGGCCTATTTCAAGGCAAAGGAGGAAAAAGACAAAGAAGAGCGAGAGAAAGAGAAGGCGGAAGCAAGACAAAGAGAGAAAGAGAGAGATGAAAAAGAAAAACGATTGAGAGAGGAGGCAGAACAAAGGGCGAAGGAGAGAGATGAAAAAGAAAAACAATGGAGAGAGGAAGAGAAACAATTGAGAGAGAAAGAGAAGGCGGTAGAAAAACAATGGAGAGAGGAAGAGAAACAGTTGAGAGAGAGAGAGAAGGCGGAAGAGAAACGATTGAGAGAGGAAGAGAGACAACTGAGAGAGAAAGAAAAAGCCGAAGAGAAAATGGAAAGACAACGGTTATGGGAGGCTTTCCAATTAAAATTCGAAGACTATCAAAAAGAAAATGAGACTAAGACAAGTCATATATATGAAAAGTTAAGCGAACATGAGACAGAAATTGAGAGACTAAAAACTAAAACGGAAACAAAAACGGCTAAATTAAACGAGAAAGTACAGGATATCCAAGAGGACATTAAATCGGTAAAGCAACAAGTTGCAAAGGTAAAGCAAACAGCTGGAGCGGGAATAGTAACACAAGTTTGCTTACCAAGGGTAATAGACAGGAACGGGGAGGCTACGTACCGTAGGATTGAGTTCTGGGGGAATGACAAGGAAGATCCAATGACATTCCTAGGGGAAATAGAAGATCTATTTTCTGAAATAGACAATACTATGGACGAGACTGCAAAATTAAGAATTGTAGAGCGATATTTGAAAGGGGCAGCGGATGCATGGTGGAAAGCCATAAAGAACAATACAGAAACTTATTCTGAATTCAGGCAGGAATTCACGGAGCATTTCTGGAGTTATCGCCAGCAGGATAGGGTACGCAGACAGATAAATCAGGGGCGCTACCATAATAATGGACCATACTCTATGGCAGAGTATTTTATTATGATGGTAAACAGGGCGAAAAACTTAGACCCGATAATCCCAGAGAACCATCTCATCTTCATGTTAATGAAACACTTTGGGAGTAACGTTCAGCTAGCTAGTGTGGGGAACCCCACAAGTAACATCAAACAAGCGATAGTTTTCCTACAACAGCTAGACAGCGTTACTGATAACGGCAATGGTAATGGGATCGCTCAAAGAAGTCAACAGAGGCAGGTTGCTCCAAACCAACAACCTAACCCTAACCCAAGGTCCCATGGTGATACCGCAAAATACCAAGAGACCAAGTATCCTAAAAACCCTCATCCTAAATCGCCTATCCCCGGACCAAGCGACCACAAGCCAAAAAACTAAATATAGGGATCTCTGGCAACAATCAGGGAGATAAGTTAACCAGGTTAGAGATCCGAAGCAATAAGAAACCAAAAATAATTCAGAGCGAGAGACCGAAGGAAAAGCCGGTTTACCATCATAATAAGATCAGGCTAGGCGGTTTTTCCATGTCTATTAGGGACGATTTGTTAGAGGAAAGAATTGACTCGGTTATAACACTAGAGAATATAGACCAGTGTCCAGTGATAGAGTGCGAAATTAAGGACCATAAGTTAATTGCACAAGTTGATACAGGTGCCCAAATGTCTGTGATTAAAACAGAAAAATACATAGCCCTAAAACAAAGCGGGAATTTATTCTATGAGCTACCTATAGCTAATGTAGCGATAGTCACAGCATTAGGGTCAACCTGTAAACGAGTCAAGTTACAAACAATGCTACCTCTAACATTAAACGGACACACAAAGGAATTTGTTTTCTTGATTGTGGACAATCTACGGGTTGACCTCATCTTGGGAGCAAATACTTTGTGTGCGTTAAAAGCCCGGATAAACATGGAGAGATCGTTCATGACGTATGAAATTGATGGATATCTGCTGCACCAGGAGTTTCTTGTATCGAGTAATAATAAAAATAATAGGAAACAAGAGATAGGATGTAATAAAATTAATAAAATAACAAACAAAAATACTAACAAAAATGTAATATGTTCCGACGTTACAAGCGGGGAACAGGAAATAAATATAATAGATCCGTCTTATATAGACGGGCAAATTAACGACGGCAAATTAACACCTGTAGAGCCGACATTGGAGTGCCCGATAGTGAATAGCGTGCAGAAGGGGCTGTTCACGGGAAAGGATCAGGAAGATGGGTCCGTGTGCGAGTTAGGCGATGACAAACTAAAAAATAAACAAATACGAAACAAAAATATAACTAAAAATGTAAAATGTTCCACCGATACAAGCGGGGAACAGAAAATAAAATTAAAACAATTGTCAACGAATAAGGTTAAGAACGAGGTTACCAAAAATTTAAATAACAAATTGTGCGAAAATTCGAGGAAGAGTGAATTATTAAACTGTGAAAGAACGGAATCAAGTAAGCTAACGGGATTAAACAAAGCAAAAAATGGGTTAACCAAGCCTACAACAAACAAATTAATTAATGACGAGGGAGGATTCAACGAATTAAATAAAAATGGCTACAAGCCGAAACAAATAAAATTCCAACAAGTTAGGGAAAGACCTAATTGTCGGGAAACAAATCCGTTAGACTTAACAAGAATTCCAAAGCACTTTAATTCTAACCAATCTTGCTTGAAAACGAAGTCCAAATTGTTTGCTAAAAATAGATTTAAAAGTAAATCTCACCAGTATAAAAATTATCAAAATAAACCAAGTAAAAATAAATCAAAAACAAAAATAAAATACAGGAATTACGCACAATGGCGTAACACAAAACGCCGAAAGAAAACCAGAACGCGTAAAACATATCTTAAACTAAATACGGTTAAATTGGAAAATACAAATAATCATTGCATATTAAATAAACAAGAAATGTTGAAGTTACCAGAATTACTAAACAGTTATTCAGACGTGTTTAATGAAGAGTTTTATGAATGATTAAAAAATATTTTAAAACTAAATACTATCAAGAAAGGCAGTACTAATAATAACCGCTGTACTTTTAAATAAACCAGAATTGTCTAGGTTGAAATAATTTATAATAAAGTATCCAGATGTTTGAATGAAAGACCCACCGAGTCGAACAAATGTAAACAAAGGCTCAAGGTTAAGGCAATCACTTGTGTTTGTAAACAAGGCCACAATGAAATATCCGGTGGACGGGCGGGGAACGAGTTTATAAAAACATTCCTTGCAGCAAAATAAGCCGGACGTACCAAAATAGTAGAGGGCAAAAAAGCCTAAATCTATTTAAAACAGGACAAAGTCAATAAGATGTTCTACGGAATTTCCAAAATGTTTAATGGGAAATGTTTAAGGGATATGAAATAAACTTAGGAACAATAACTTGATTTGTTACCATTAATCAAATCAACTGTGTCAACAATTATAAAATATCGTGTAATGTATTCTGTAAAATAGTATATGATGTTAAAAACATTAAGAAGTTTTATGACGAGTAAAGGGATTCTAGAATGTGACCCTTACACTTATCATAACCATAAAAATACGGAAATGCCAAATTAGAATGTTGTTCAGTAATAGAACCAGTACGCGAGCGATAAGCTAAGTTAGGCAGGAATTAAATTGTCAGAAAGATTCATAAACTGATTTAAAGTAAAAACAAGAATAAGCAGTAGTTAAATCTAGACTTTAAGATTAGCTACTTATTTGTAAAGGGACGAATGTTAAAATCTAAAACAAACTATTTAATAACTAAATCAACATTACAAAAGTATTATTCAGAAAGTCTTTGTGTATATTGAGCAAACATTGCCGAGCTACATCCACTGCGTAAATCAAACAAGCGGGTTAAATCAAGCAACAATCAGGCAGATAGCAGGCGAATCTTAATAACTTGTACAACAAATACGCGGACAGACCTTTGCAAAATCAAACAAGAAATTTGTGTGCATGAAATAGTGGGTCGTTAGATCAGACTATCACTGTACAATATAGAACAAGAAAACTTGTGTACTAACGATCAAGGTCGCAACAATAGAAACTTTGCATTAAAATCAGAAGCAATCAAGATTTATCAAGTGGACTTCGATAATCTGGACACAAGCCAGTCTTATTAACTGTACAATCTAAAGATAGAGAATTTAAAAGGCAAGTTTCGTTCCGTTTAATATGATAAGTCGAATTGTTGTCGTATTTTATTAGAATGTTTACAAGCCAGCTCATTGACCTTGCCAGGTAGTTTGGAATGTGGAATCCACGCAATAGTTAGCCGCTACGGAAGGTTTATCGGAAAATAAACAAATTAAACTCGATAAACTGTACTTCCACAGCTGACACAATAATACGTAATACTTAAGATATGAATGGAATATGTTTAAAAAATAGTACTGTAAGATTAGTTAGGTTTTTAATTGCAAGTCATTGTTTTTAAAGCCATAACTAGTATAAATGAAATTGACGTGATAAATAGATAAAGAAATGACAGCCATCAGTGTGGTGAATGATGTGTAATTTGACAAAATAAAAGTTAGTGTAAACAAAAGTGACTAATAAATTACTAATTGACTTGTGTTTGAAGTGTTTCAGGGTGAAAACTTCTCAAGAGACAAGAGAATAATAATAAGAAAATTTTGTAATAGAATAAGATAGTTTAAGTAATAATAAGATAAGGAATTGGTAAAAAACATTTTAACAAAGTAAAACATTTTTAACCTCTCAAACGGGGAAATTGCAACGGGGTGAAGGACCGTCGCAAGTGGGAAATAAGTAATTTCCTGTTGTTTAGAAATAAAGCTGTTTTTAAAATAATCAAGTAGGGAATTATACAATTATTAAAGAGGGAAAAATTAAATAAAACAGTAAATAGAATAGTTAAGCCACATTAAAGAATGTTATAAAAGGAATTTGTAATAACTAACTAAATTTGAACATCGAGAGTGAAGCGAAAAAATTCGAAGTGCCTAAAAAAGCTATTTTTCGAACCAAACCACGTAGAACTTTCATCGACATTTCAAAAGAACCACAATAACCCAGAATGAACATTAAAGAAAACAGAATTCAAAAAACTTAAGAAACAAAAAAGTTACAGCCGTTTAAATAAAATAGACATTTTTCAGTGTTCTAAAATTAATTATCAAACTATGCAAGCTAAAACAGTTTCGTTGCCCGACTTGCCTGTACAAGGAATAAATCGAGCGATAGCGAACCTTGCAGGCGGGGTGCGGTAGGTTTAATTCACCGCTATATATACTTGGTCTCTAAGCCTTTAGAGACAGTCTGTAAAAATTTTCTAACACGAGGTGCCGCGGGACGCTATGCTGGACCGCGAGTAGAGACCGTCAGCAGGCCAGATGGACAATAACCTCAGCGCTTTCGACATCCAGGACCACCAAGGATGAAGGCTCCAGACTCAGCCTCCAGGACGCTCGAATAGAGGGAAACCACCACCGACGAACCAGGGATGGCGACTTCCGGTGTCCAAGGACCAGGGAATCCAGACGAGGGACCCCAAGGACCGGCAAGAACATCTTTGGCAAGTCATTTTCTTTATTCGAAATCAGTCACGTCAAATTTAGTTAGTTAATTTCATTAAATTCAAACAAATTTGCAAGCTTAAAACAATGACTTCACTCTTTATAAAATTCTAATAAATTGTATGCTAAGTAAATGAATTTATGTGCTCAGAATATTTAAAATAATGAATATTAAAATTACAAAAGGTTTTTGGCCATAAGCCGTTTATTTAAAGAAAATGAGAAATTTTCGAATATTATAAATTTAAGAATTAAAGGTCATAAGTTATGAATTTACCAATTCCATATAGGAGATAAAATATTATTATGTGTAATTTTGAAAATGATTTTATGTTAATGTAAATGTAATAAATCTATATGCAAAGTATAATTTTTTAAAGCATAAGAAACAAGAAGTAACTCAGTGAATTGTTTTGCTAATATAAATGTGTAATACTTTGAAGGATAAACTTTCTTTTTTATTTCAATAAATAGAGTTAAATATGTCATAAAAATCAAGATTATTTGCATTCCATCCTGTGTCAAATAACCAATAAAAACTGTTTAGCTTTTTCCAACTAATATAAAAATGATTATCAAATCAGTAAGCAAATTTAATTAAATTTCATTAAATGGCAATAGATAAAGCCTAATGTTTTAAAGAGTTTCGCTCTACTAATTTCATGAGCTAGTCTAAAGATTAGTTGGTTTTTTGTAATGAAAGTCCAGAGATTTATCTACTGGCAGATTGTGTTTAAGAGGACACAGGAGCCTTTTAAAATAGGTATTTTTAGACACAATCATATTTTGCACGTTCCCTTGCTGTTTCTGCAGATCATCATCAGGTGGTAAGACTCTGTGTTTTTTATGTGTATTACTCTAAATGTGTTTCTTTCCAGCTGACTATTAATTTGACATGTGTGACTATACTTAGACCATACACAATTGATAAACTCATTTAGGAGGGTTTATATGTATTTTAAATAGTAGTCAGCGGGAATAGGCTTGTTGTGGGTTTGGCCATACGAGCAGGAAACATACACTTTACTCTGGGAGTTTAGCACGGTTTTACCAGCAGGGTGATAGGCAGAGGTTTGGTTGTTTATAAATATGTTTTCTTGTAAACAATTAAATTCTAGTATTCTGCAAGAAAGGATTTAAACAACGCAAACAAAACGACCGCGTGGGGTTGCGGTGAGAGGACCGTAGAGGTGAGGTCAGGTGGGGGGACGTTGCAGCGCCTATTTTAACAGTTAAAAAACAAGAATCAGAATCTGCACTTTAATCAATGGAAAATTGAGTATCAACGATTCCTTAATACCATTAGAATCGATGATTCCTGGAATTGAGAATCGGAATTGGCCTATCCCTAATTTAAAGTTATTGCTTTGATTTGAAATAAATTAATTTATATTTCCCTCTAAAGTTATCTGCGTAAATGAATCTATTATTAGCAGTTAGCAAGTACAGTAGAATTTCTAATTCGTTACATTCAGGACCAAGGGTGACGAATTACGGAAGTCGTGAAATTAATATATAATCGTGTGTAACATAACACATAAATAGTATGCAATGTAATTAATGTAGCATTTACATTGTTAATGTCGGACAAAAAACTCAACAACACTATTACACAACCTTATAAATAAAACACAAGGAAAAGAGTATATTAAATCTATTTATGTTTTAGTTTTCAAAAACGTCTGTCATTTTTTTTTGTACTACAGAATTCTTTTCTGATGCCGCCTGTACTACGTGACAAAGCAGACTGTGTTTGTTATTACTGTTGCAAATTAGAGAGCTTCTGTTGTAATGAATTTTTCATTGAATTCATGCTTTTTTTAAGCACATTTTCTCCTGTTTTTGAGAAAATTTTAGTGCATTTTTTATAAATTAATTTTTAAGTCTGCAAACTTGAATTACGTCTAATAAAAAATTTTAGAAGCTAATAACTCATTTTCTATATATTTTAATCCATCTAACCTGAGATAGTTTGTTTATTTTCTTTAAATCTTTTCGAATACTTCTAGTGAAACAATAGGTTGAGGTTTCTCAGATTTCTTGTTAGCTTTGTTGTCTTTCTGTTTCTTTTCTCTGAGGTGTTCTCTGTTTATGTTCACTACAACATCCAGGAAAGGAAGGTACTTTATGAAAGTGAAGAATGAAGAAAAGTTATTCCATTTTAAGAATGGTTTAATAAAAACATAGAATGGTGGATGAATAAAAAATATTTTATTAACGATTGAAATTTTTAACAAGATATATGTAGAGAGTGTGTGAACTAATAGAAGGAATTGAAAGAATAAGCTTTTCAAGGCAAGAAACTTTATAAATGAGATTGTAATAGAATGGTTTGAATGTACTAAGAGAAATGTTGAAAAGATTATTCTAACAAATACTACAAGCCCACATTGAATTCTGTTTTATAGTAAATTAGCTAAGGTTCACTTGTAGTTACAGTGTCTTTATTTTTTATGAGACTAAAATATTTTTACATATATCTTTTCTTTAAATGTATGTTACAGGTTGTCCTGTTTACAAAATTATTTGACAATGTGTGATCTCTTGACAGTAAACCTTAATCCAAGACAATTAAAATTAGGGGATTTTATAATTCATTTCATAATTAACACCTTACTTCACCTTGTCTCTGGAGAATTGGCCTTACCGGTTCTCGCCTTTATGAATCATTTCATCACTGCTGTTCTTCCAGCTTGTGCCTCGGAGATTAATCTACTTCTTCCAGTACTTGTTGCGACATTGATCCCCATTGCTGAACAAGAAATCCATTTAGGTATAATTAATACTTTTATATTTACATATTTTAAATTAGTTATTCAAACATTTGTCCTGCAATGGCCAAATTGACTATCACAAAACATGTATTAGTTTAGAAAGAGTGAATCAGGGAAAATTAACTAATATTACAAGATTTAATACAGGAAAATTATTTAGATTAGTAAACTTTGTTAAAATAGCCTGTTGTTAAATAGAAATCAATCAGATAGCCCTTTAATTTTATTTGGATGTTTTTTTTTCATTATTTTTGTGTTTGTAAATTTGTAACTATTCCCAAATTGTCAGTTTATAGGCTCTTTTGTATACTTTTTTATTATATGTAATTATAATACTGAGAATGGGACATATTTGTGCATTAGGTTTATTTCATTAATTATATTTGATGTATAAAATTGATTATATGATATCTATAACTAACATTATTTTTTAGGACTTTTGATTATCTTTTTTATTATATTATAAATATGGGAATGCTTTTTTTGTTGTTAAAGGTCCATGTAAGTTAGTATTTTAAATTCTATTTTATCTTTTGTTTTTTTTCATTTCTATTGCATCCATTATTTCCCTATTTGGTATATTATTTGTTTTTCACTTTCTCTTTCTTTATTTGTTGAGATTTTAAACATTTTATATAAAAGTGAGTTTTAGGCAGCCATTTTATATTGAGGTAGATGGTTAAAGTGGTTTGGTTTTATGTTCATGGTTTAAGTATGTTTTCTAAAAATTGAGTATTTAACATTATTTGTATTTCTTGTAATTGTTAAGTTTAGTTTATTTTATTCTATATTTCTTCCTCAATCGAAAATTTAATGTTTGGGTGTAGGTTGTTAATTTTTTGTAGGATGATATAGTTATTTATTTTGAGAGATGTATTATTCATCTTAAATGTATCATATCTAATAGCTGTATGGGGTCATGTGTTGAAGAAGAAGAAAATACTAATCTTTTTTTTATTGAAAAAGATTATTGTATGTTCGAAATATTTCAATAGTGTGATATGTTTTTATGAGTGTATTTATTTATTTCCAAGAGATTGTAATTTTGGACTTTTCCACTAGGTAAGTCTGTCAGTCTCCTATCTTAACCTAAATAAACTTTAAGCTCTACTTGGACTAACCTATAATATATATATTTATAGGTTAGTTTTGGTTTGTAAAGATTATTTAGATTTTTTGAACTAGGAGACTGACAGACTTACCTTGGTAAGAGTCCACACTGTGGTCTTGAGTTAGAAACACATAAAGGCACTTAAACAATGATGTATTGTTTATCAAAACTTAACACACTATTGAAATATTTAGATAAAAAATTATGTTTGTCAATCAAAAAGGATAAAAATAAAAGACTGAGGTGAACCACAGATGTGTATAAATATCCAAATGTCACAGATTTATAGCTTATAATATAGTGCTATATGTGATTTGTATAAATATTGATTATTTGAAACTAGATATTAATAGTCTGTCAGAAGGAAGGTAAATGCAGTTGTTAAAAATGGTAGAAGTTAGGGGGAAGGTAAAAGGAGTTTTATCTGATGTTGAGGTTAGGAGGCTCTCTAGATTTAGTGTACCACTCCCATCTTCTCAATTCTGAAGGGTTGCAATCAGGAGTGAGGTCCTTAATTATTTTGGTGTTATAAAAATCATTGAAACATATGATGTTGTGACTAGCAGTGTTGAGCGATTGGCCTGTCTATGTTCATGGTTCCAACGTCATGTCTGTGGCCATTTATTCTGATGCTCAGACCATCCCTGGTAAGGCCTATGTATTGTGCCGGGCAAAATTTACATTGCAACTGGTATGTTACATTTTTAGATGTAGAAGTATGATGACCCTGAATCTTGAAGTCCACATTGGTTGCTAGGCTATGGAAACTATTTGTTGGGATGTGTATTGGATATGTCTTGCATCTAGATCAGTTGCACAGAAAGGAGCCATGAGGAAGTTTAGGCGGTTTTTCAGTACTTGGATCTGGTAATTTTGGATGTACTAAAATATTTTTCAAATTAAAAGGTTGTCTGAACCAAATATGTGGTGGATTTGAGAAAAGATCTTTGGTGTGGGTGGGAGCTTGAAGAATCTTGAAGCCATCCTTTAATATTTTGTTCTGCATCTGTAGGCCTGGATGGTAATCTGTAACTAAAGACAGTTTGTTGTCTTCCATAGGTGGTCTGGGTTCATCAGATGATTGAGCTAAGCAGATTTGATCTTCAACAAGTTGTTTAGGATATCCTCTTTTTTGGAAAGGTAGAAAGGCCTTTCTATTAAAGTCCTCCAATGCTATATTGTTAGAACAAATTCTCTTGCCCCTAATTGCCTGACTGTATGCTATGGACCTTTTTATATTCATATGGTGGTTGCTATTGAACTACTTTGAATTACTTTAGCTTTATATATGCTTTAGCTTAATTATTGCTTCGATATTACCCATGTACAGGTTTGCGTACGACACAGCCATCCTAGTACCCATTGCTGTTTCTTTTATTTGCAGGTAATTCTTTCCCTCAAACTGAAATTTATTCTTTTTAAGAATGAATTTGGTGAGGTGAACAAGGAAAGGTGTAGTGGGGTAAGGGTTGTCTGAGCATTTGTCGAGGAAATGTTTGAGAGCTGATAGACCGACCATGTGCATGAGGGATGTTCGTATAAAGAGAGGTAACATCTATGGTGACCAAAATTGTTTCAGGAGGCAGAGGCACGGGTATTTGAGACAGCCGGTCTATGAAATGATTCTTATCCTGAATGTATGATGGAAGGTTTTTCACCAAAGGTTGAATATAGAAAAGCTGAGATTCTTTCTGTGACCGAATTACAACCAAAGATTATTGGGCTAAGAGGCGGAGGTACTATATTTTTATGGATCTTAGGTAGTATCTAAAATTGAGAAGTGGAGGGGCTTTCATTACACAGTAATTTTATAGATCCTCCTGAAATTTGTTCTCTAGGAGCTGTATATTTCAGCCATTCCAAGAGAGAATTGTTGTAATCTGATGTTGGGTTATACGTGAGGAGCTTATATGTTGTGCTGTCAGACAGTAACTTGTTTGCCTCCTTTATTTAGTCTTCTCTGTTCATGACAACCGTGGTTGAACCTTTATCTGCTGGAAGAATCATGATGTTTTTATTGTTTTTTTAAAGAATATATTGCTGCTCTATCGAGTTTGGTAAGGTTATGTTTGGTTTTGAGGCTGTATATGAATGATTTAGCCTTGATGTTTTGGATTATGAAGTTTATGTAGAGTTCAATAGCATGATCAGGTGATAGTGGTGGAGGTCCCAATGAGAAGGTGGCTCGAACTTTGCCAGACAAGCGTTTACATTAGTATCCTTTTTAAAATTTGGTGTCAGTACTATATAGTTTTGTATTCTCAGTTTTCTGGCAAAGCTAAAGACATCCTTACCCAACTTGAACTGGTCTATTTCTTTAGATGGTATGAACGACAAGCCTTTTGAAAGCACTTGTAATTCATGTTCTGTAAGTATTTGGTCGGAAATATTGTAAACTGAAATTGTACTCGGTGAAAAATTACCTTTTATGTCTAAGCTATGTTTGATGTTTTTGTTATTATCATTAACAGTATTCTTAAATAGCATTGGTTTGGTTGGTAATATAGGGAGCTGTCCACTGGGTACTGTTATCTTAAAAATAGTGCTGAAGCTAGGTTTGTCGAAAACAAATAGTTTCCATAGCCTAGCAACCAATGTGGACTTCAAGATTCATGGTCATCATACTTCTGCATCTAAAAATGTAAAATACCAGTTGCAATGTAAATTTTGCCCGACACAGTACATAGGCCTTACCACAGATGGTCTGAGCATCAGAATGAATGGCCACAGACATGACGTTGGAACTATGAACATAGACAGGCCAACCGCTCAACACGCTGCTAGTCACATCATATCTTTCAATGATTGTTGTACCACCAAAATAATTAAGGCCCTCCCCCCTGATTGCAACCCTTCAGAATTGAGAAGATGGGAGTTATCATACCAGTGGTGGACCAAATCTAGAGAGCCTCCTAACCTCAACACCAGATAAAACTCCTTTTACCTTCCCCCTAACTTCTACCATTTTTAACAACTCCATTTACCTTCATTCTGACAGACTATTAATATCTAGTTTCAAATAATCAATATTTATACAAATCACATATAGCACCATATCATAAACTGTGAATCTGTGACATTTTGATATTTATACACATCTGTGATTCACTTCAGTCTTTTCTTTTTCTCTTTTTTGATTGACAAAGATCGAAATATTTCAATAGTGTGTTGAGTTTTGATATGTGTCAATTTATTTATTTCCAAGAGATTGCAGTTTTGGACTATTGCCATTAGGTAAGTCTGTCAGTCTCCTATCTAGTCCAAAAATTCCAATATATATATATATATATATATATATATATATATATATATATATATATATATATATATATATAGTTAATATATTACTATTGTAAGTAATTTTATCCACCATCAAGTGCAATAATTTTACCTTGAGTGGTGAGGCACCTTTCGGTCACTTGACCATTGTCAAATCACTCAGTGATTATGTATATTATATATATGTATGATTATATATATATTTAGGTTAGTTTTGGTTGGTAAAGATTATTTAGATTTTTTGGACTAGGAGACTGACACTTACCTTGGTAATAGTCCACTCTGTAGTCTTGAAATAGAAACACATAAAAGCACATACTCATATTTTTCAGAAATATGAGAGAATGAAATAAAATAATTATTTTATTTCATTCTCTCATATTTCTTTTTGTGTTTTCTCTTTGATTGACAAAGACCACTGTGTGGTTGAAATATATCATTGTTTAAGTGCTTTTATGTGTTTCTATTTCAAGACTACAGAGTGGACTCTTACCAAGGTAAATCTGTCAGTCTCCTAGTCCAAAAAATCTATATATATATATATATATATATATATATATATATATATATATATATATATATATATATATATATATATATATATATATATATATATATATATATTTTATTTATTGTATAAACTCAGTTTGTTATTTTGGTGTTTTATTAAATTCAAATATTTTTGCAAAATAATTTTATAATTGGTTTTTTATTTATTGAAATTTTCAACAGTTAAAATTTTAATATTTAAATTTTTAACCAGGAAGAAGAGCTCTTGTTATACTGAATAATTTATTTATTAATTATTCTGCAATCCTACCTGGAATAGGCCTTTTGGATCCATTACCAAACGTGCCAGTCTTTACACATATGTCTTCAAAGTATAGAGAAATGCGTTATAAAAAGAAATGCGATTATGAACTTCAAAATGAAATAAGACATTTTATAAAAGTAGACATTCTGGAGCATCTTTGTACATACAGAGTGGAAGGCCTTCGGTCTCTAAAGATACAGGTTTGTTTCAATTTACACCTTGAGGGTTACTTAGAACTAAATTCTAAAATATATTATATAAAAAAATTACCTTTATTTATAAAAGTTGTTCTTACTGTCAGAAAGGTTGTATAAGGTAGGTTGTTCTTAGTGTAAATACTCTGTGTTCCTACTTATTCATTTTAAAGTAACATTATCAAAATTACTAGTTTGAAAAAAAAACACCTTGTGGTTGTTTAGTCATTTCCAAAATTTAGCATAAAATAAGAGCGTAATAAATAACATAATATATTTTTAAAGCATTTATTAGATTATTGCCTAATAATCTAATGGGGATTGGATAATTAATAATAACCTAATATTAATAAGCCTACTGCAGATTATTTAGTCTACCTAAGAATTATAAATGTTGAATGTTCACTGCATGCGGTAATCAGGGTTACAAGCATTACCCAGTGGCATAAGCACTTAATAATCATGGTTATTATTGTTCATTTCATATGTACACAAATTATGACAAATATTTGCTCATATTTTTACAATATCAGCTACTGACCGACACCGAGTAAAAGCTATACTGAGCTTCTCACCCCAGATGACATTAAAACTGCTCAGGCATTCTATTATGTTTAGATATCTGATATAAGATATCTATTTATTTATGATATAAGTTTTGAGAGTCGATAAATATCCCTTAGAAATCATAGGGTTTTGTGCATGACATATCAAAAAATAAACTCTCTTGAAGCAAACAATGACGACATTCATGTCTAGCTGGGTTAGTGTTTATACCCGCTACTAATAAATTTTTATTACTAGCTGACCTAGTCCTTCAAACTGCAATGGATATAATGGAGGATAGTTCGTGGTGTGAAATGCCACCCTCTAGTGTCAGCATTGACCAGAGTTACTGCCAAGGAGGACTCTCTTCAAATGCTAGTGATAGCTATAGTTATCAGATTTCCATTATTTTGTCATAGTCAATCTTGACACCTCAGTGCAATAAAATCATATGTAGGTAATCCATAAAATGTTTAATTTTAGCTGAATGTATCATAATAAAACATATTTTCAAAGTTTAACCGTGACCCTTTAAATTATATTTGTTTTGGTATTAGGTTTAAGATTAGCAAGAAGTTAAAATTATTACAGTTTGATTTGTTTGTTTCAGTTGTCGGAAAACAAAAGTGACTTATCAGATTTATACAAAGAACTGGAAAACTTGAGAGGTTTTTCTGAAGATTGTGCTGAAAGTATTTTACATCGTTTGATCTGTGTGCTAGTGAATTTGATGTCTAGTGAAGATCCTAATGTAAGTTCAATTTTTATTAGAAAATAAAACATGATTTATATTACTTGGAATGTGTGTGTGTATGTGTATGCATGCACGTTTGTAAAGTGATGTAACTGCTTTGTCTTTTATTTTCCCAAAACCTGCATTTTGGTAGTTCTTAGGTGGTTATAGAGTTCTGATGGTTTCTTTAACTTCATCCAAAAATTATTGTGATCCCTAAATAGAGTTGAGGGACCGGCTGGATGTGCCAGTCCTAGACATAACTGCAACATCTTCATTTGACATGACATTTGCATCTAACTTTGCCAGGAGTGTCTTACCAATGCCATATACAGGGAAAGGCCAAGTCAGGCGGAATGTCAGATAGTTGTCATATATCCAAACCTTTTCAATAAATAAGCTTATTGCTTGTTGGTCTACCTTATTGAGGTCACTTAGAAAATTATCGACAATTGCCTCTAAGGATGGTGTGCGTCTTTTGTAGTCTATCTTTCTACCAAGAAATTTAAAAGGTACTATTTCAGCAATGGTAGTAACACTTTGTCCCCTTATTGAGAGTTCTAAATCGTAAGAAGAATATTTGGTGTCTCGTCTACCTAGACATAGACACTGGCATTTATTTGGATTTGCCTTCAGTACGACAGTCCATAAGTTTCTGACATTGTTTGGGATTCCGTGTCAGAATTGCAAGATCTACTGAAAAAGCAAAGGTGGATTCTGTGTATTTGTTGTTAATCTTAAACTGATAGCCCCATTTTTTCTCATGGTTTATTAATTTGTCTATTAGAATATTAATTACTATATTGAAAACTATTGGTACCAAGCAGCAGCCTTGAAACAGCCTCACATTGTATTGTAAAGGTTTTGTATGCTCTTTGTTTGCTGCTATGGTAAAATTTAATATTAAGTAAAAAGATGTAATTATATCGATAGCCACATCAGGAAAGTTGTACCACTTCAAGGTGAGTATCATCAGTTCTTGCTGCACTGAACCAAATGCATTCTCTAGATCTTCCCAGCAGACTGTTATCTGCCTTTTATGTGTTCTGGCATCTTTCAAACTTTCCGCCAGTAAAGTGTTGTTCCACACATCCAGAAATACCAGGAAAAAACCTTTTCTGGTGATTGGGCCTGAAATAGCTATTGTTTATCATAAATTGTATCAATTTTGTTTATAATATACTAGAAAAGATTTTGGAAATTGTGTTGGTTAGTGCTATCGCTCTAGTATCATAGCGATAGGATGAGTATAAAGTTACTTTGGATGAGTAACTTCAACTTTATTTGGGATGAGGACAAAAATTGTCAAATGCTGTTGGTATTTGCTTTCTTGACCAGATATTACCGAATATGTTAAGAAGATGTTTACAAATTGATAGGCATTTCTTGTAAACTACATAAGGGATGCTTCGGGCCTTGAGCTGATTTGGATGGTTTTTTAAAATTTGTTTGCTAATTTCCTTTGACCGCTTTGTCAGACTGGTGGACTACTTTGAAAGCTGGTAAGAGGGTTGTTAGGTCTTCAGATGTTTGGATCTTCTAAGGAAAATTATACGAATATTATATTTGTTATTCAATTCCTTGAATTAATTCACACTCCTTATTTCTTCAAATTTTCTTCTGTTTATAAAATACTTTTTATTCATCCACTCAAATTCAAATACATTTGTTTAAACTTTCAGTGGATGACACTTGACGTTAATACAGTTTTTTTCAAATAATAGTTCAATAATTAGATTTCACAAATTAATTTTAGTTTCATACGGGAGATTTTTTTTCAAGAGGCAACCCATGCAATATAGTTATTTCAACCCATTTCGCTTAAAATAAGTTATAACGTATGATTTTATTAAACAGCTGATTTTATGTTATAGGTTATGTGGTAGAACAGCTATTTTAACACAGTTATATTTTTTTATTTATAATAATTGTAATTATTCGATAAAAAAAAAAGTAAAATTTTTCTTTTGATCTAAGTAAGGTTTGACTTTAAAATTTTGTTTTATTGGTTATATTTAATAGGTACAAATGGAGGCTGCAAGGTGTTTAGGAGAGTTAGGGCCTGGAAACCTTTCGACACTTGTGTTGAGACCTGATTTGAAACACTCTACTACAAGCAATTTACTTGATCTCTTATGCTTTGCAGCATTAGAACTTTCCCGCTTCTTGGTGGATCATGACGTCACAGTAATGCAAGAGGCGAGCACTGCATTGTACACTCTATTTGCAAGTACTCAGCAACAAGCAATTGTTGGTAGGCAATTTAAAGTATTAAGAATATAACTGTTGTTTAACCCTTTGATTAGCATTCACTTACCAATATGTGAGATGACACTACAGCCAGCGGGAGTATTCCTGTATATGTACGTTCTACCATTTCTCTCAGATTAGCATTGCTTTACATTTACAACTTTTTTCCTTTGTATGGTGCTGTATTCTAGGTTAAATATGGGCAACTATCTAGACAATAAATACTATATAGAGTACATAGATACAATTCTTTTGTGTCCAAAGTCTATGGGTTTTCCCACGTGTTTATAGATCGTTTCAAAGTTTGTGCGGTATTTTACAATGAATAGGCGATTGAATAAAGAAGAAATTCTTTTGTGTCCAAAGTCTATGGTTTTTCTCTCGTGTTTACAGATCGTTTTGAGGTTTGTGCAATATTTTACAATGTATAAGTATTTTACAAAAAAAAGATTGATAGATAATTTTTAACAAAGAAATTGTCAGTAAACGTAAGGTAAAGTTAGGTTAACATGAGAAATCAAGTAAATAAAAAAATAATTACAAATATTACTATAATTTAAAAAATTAGAGAAAAATAAAGGAAAAAATTGTAAAACAAGAAAGTGTAAAAATCTTTCCAGAAAGTGTATTGCTTCCAGGGGTGGTAGCAAGGCAGGCACATGTTGCTGAAGGAGAAGAAAAAAATTTAACATGATTTCACTAAACACACAAAGATATAAGCAGATTGTATTATTTTGGTAACATGATTTTAAACAACGATAAATTCTGTAGTTATAATGTTCATTGTGGAAAAAACAGCAGCAGGTGTTGTTTAAGAAAGTCTAAGATACAAGTCGAGACTGGTAGGGGTGTAAAGCGTGTTGTTGGGTGTTATGCTTCTGGTTAGTAATTCACATCGGTCCGTCAGTCATCCGCAGCTACTGTGTTGTGCACTTCTTTTAATTTGTGTGGTCTGTATGTTATGAATGGCTGTGAAAATGGCTTCTACTTCATCTTCGAGTACCGGTAAGCAAACCAAAAGAAACCGTAATGTTCTCTCAATTAATCACAGTTGAGACCATTAAGCAACTCTATAAAGGCGAACGGGTTCCATCTATGCACAAGATTTACAATGTTGAAAAATCTACAATTTATGATTTAAAATGCCAAAAGAATGAAATTTTAAATTTTGTGACAGAGTTGGACAGTGAAGAAGGTTCAAAAAAGAGAAGTTACGAAATCTGCGAAAGATGCAAATTTAGATAAAGCTGTTTACGTTTGGTTTGTTCAGAAAAGAAGTCAAGGAGAGCCTATTTCTGGATCTGTATTTTGTGAAAAAGCACTTCATTTGAATGAAAAAATAGGGACTCTATCGATTTCAAAATAAGTACAGGTTGGTTAAGAAATTTCCAATTTCGCCATGATATTCGTTCATTGGATATCCAAGGAGAACGTCTTTCTACTGATGGGGCTGCTGCTGACGAATCATCCAAAAATATTTTTGCAGAATTTTTGATGAATGAGAACTACACCCTGGATGATGTTTACAACGAAGACAAGACTGGCTTGAATTGGAGGACTTTACCATCTAAGTCCCTTGCTTCAAAACGAGAAGGGTTAGCTCATAGCTACAAAGTTAGCAAGGAACGAGTGACTATAATGGTTTGCGTGAATGCTAGTGGTCCTCATCCCCTGCCTCTCCTAATGATTGGTAAATCGAAGAAGCCTCGGTGTTTTAAAAATGTGAAGAACCTTCCAGTATGATATAAAGCACAAATCAACCTGTGGATGTATTTAGAGTTTTTGTATGAATGGTACAGGAATAATTTCATTCCAGAAGTGAAGCAATTCAGAAAAGATCGAAGAAATCTGGAAATGTGATTCTCTTACTGATAATGCCCCTAGCCCTCCAGACGTTGAACTGTTATATGGTATTGATAAGATTTTGAAGTGAAATATTTGCCACCCATTGTTACTGCCCTGATACAACCTATGGATCAAGGAGTGATAGAGAATATGAAGCGCATGTATAAAATCAAAGCAATTAATTAAAAAGCAATGTATACTATTGGCTGAAGATGAGGAGCTGAAGAAACTCAATTTAAAAGATTGTTGTTACATGATAGCTGAGGATACACAGGAATTGATAAGGATTTGGATGAGATTACAAACGAGTTATGCCCTCAGCTTCCTGGTTTTACTGACAAGCAGATGCGCACGTTTGGGTGGCAGTGATGCAGAGTTCCACATCTTCAATGATGATGAAATTGTGAGTACAGTGCTAGAAGAAAGTAAAGAAGACAATGAGAATAAAAGTTCAGATAACAAAGATGAGGAAGAAGGACCAAATCATGCAGAGTTGTTCAAAACATTAGAAACTGGGCTATTGTGGTATAAAATAGAGGGCGAGAGCAGTTCAACCCAATTACTTTTGAAGAGAACGCGTGACCCTGCAGCAAAGAAAAAACAGTCGAATTTTGTTTAAAAAAATCAGATTATTTTTGTTACATTTTCTCATTAGTTTTGTTAAATTTCTTTTTTATTGTTGCTAAATTTCTGCATTTTACATCTAAAATATGGTACATATGTATTCTATGCCCTATGTTTAATAAAGGTGCATTAAAAAAATAGGGGTGTCTCTGTACATGTTTTTCTCTATAAAATAGGGGTGTTTCTGTACATGTTTTTCTCTATAAAATAGGGGTGTCTCTGTACATGTTTTTCTCTATAAAATAGGGGTGTCTCTGTACATGTTTTTCTCTATAAAATAGGGGTGTCTCTGTACATGTTTTTCTCTATAAAATAGGGGTGTCTGTACATGTTTTTCTCTATAAAATAAGCACATGATTGGTTGTCCAGAATGCCTCTAGTCCCAATTAGTCCAGTTAGTTGGCGTTTTACTGTCATTACTTACAAAATAACACTTTTCATTAAATATTGAAGTGGTTTTACAAATACAAATTCTGATGCTTAACCAAACAATAAAAAACCCTTAGATATACTAGTATATGTTATTGTTAATCCTAATAAAAGTTAATTATTCTTTATATCCTAATAAAAAATGTTTCCTTTGTTTAGGGAAGCTGAAGAAATTTGATGAGAGAAAAGTATTTTTATTGTATCCATTCATACTTTCTTCAAAAAGAAATAAGAAAATAGTTCAAAATGGAATTCAAGATGATAGCAATTTACAGTCAGTAGCAGAGTACTTTTGCCCTGACTTTGTATGTTCGTACACAGAATGGATTACACGTTTAGTGTGTGCCCTTTTGGAATTCTGTGATTTAAAGTATTTGATACCTGTTTGTAAAATAAAGGTAAGAGAAAGCTTCGATAAAAAATAATAAAATTACGAGGCGGTAATATTAGAACAAAAATGATGTTTTAGCTTGAATAAAATGATTGATAAAATAGTGAAAATATACCGCTAATTACTTGTAATAATTTACTGCGGTTTATTAAAAATAAATAATTCACAAAAACCTCTAGCTATAAGTCATAACCCTAGCCATACAGTAGGGTCTAGATAATTTGAGGTAGATGGGACCGAGACCCCTTTTGATTACCAAAAACTCGGATTACAAGCAAATACGTTCCTGTGTATCAGAAAAAATAGAAGTTTCATTGAACCCCAATACTTTAATTAAAAACGTACTAAATACGTTTATAGAACTTTATATGAACATTTCTTGAAAGCCTGACTAATTTCCTTTGCATACCTTATTAGTAAAAACATATCTTGGAAGCCAGACTAATTTCGTTTGCATAAAATATTTCTATAAAAATTTCCTGGGAGCCCGACTCATTTCCTTTGCATACCGAATTGCTATAAACATTTCTTGGAAGCCCGGCTTATTTCCTTTGCATACATTATTGCTAAAAACATTTCTTGGAAGCCCGACTCATTTCCTTTGCATACCTTATTAGTAAAAACATATTTTGGAAGCCAGACTAATTTCGTTTGCATAAAATATTTCTATAAACATTTCCTGGGAGCCCTACTCATTTCCTTTGCATACCGTATTGCTATAAACATTTCTTGGAAGCCCAACTCATCATTTTCTTTGAAATAAATTAAATAGGCTCGAATTTAATGAAAGCTCGACATATCGGGACTCGGAATTTCAGGACTCTACTGTATTTTTATTCTAGTTTTATGTTGATTTCTGTTATTAAGTAACTATATTACAACTGTATAAAACAACTGTGGCGTAATGTTTAACATAAATAAATGAAACCTCTAAGCTACAAATAACTTTTTTTTTATTTAAAACCTTATGTACATTAAACACATTAAGCTTTACGCACATTGAGATTTTTGTTGTAAATTACCTCTGAGGATGATTGCTATGCAATCGAAATGTACGTAAGGTTTTAAATAAAAGAAAAAAATTATTTGTGGCTTAGAGATTTCATTTATTTACGTTAAACTATATTACAACATTAGTTTAACTTTTGATAAAATGTTAACTAAATTGTTGAGTTTTTGAGACTGTTAAAGTTGAAAGTTGCATATAAAAATCATACCACCTTTATAAATTTACTACGCATTACTAAAAAAAAGATAGAAACATTAGATAAATTAGTGATTTACAAAGTAAATTGTATTGGTAGTGACCACATGTATATTGGACAAACTAGAAAACAGGTTTCAACAAGATTTAAAGAGCATGTTAGAGATGTAAAATAACAAAGATTAGACATATCACATATTGCTGTTCATATTTTAGATGTTAATAGTGTCAAATTAATTAAGTTTCTAAAGTTAATAAATTGTTGAACAGTTTTGAAAGTTATATATTAGTTAATATTGTGCTGAAATTTTATTAAATTCTGACAAGACCCTTTTTTTAATTTTATTTTGTATTAACTTGTAAAGCAAGGTTATGGTTTTTATATACGATTTTGGGTTAGTTATAATTTTTTCCTTCACCCCCCCTATTCTTTGAAATTAGTGTACAAGTATTTGTTCTAATGTTATGTATAAGTTAAAAATTATGTGACTTCTTGCTTTTATCCGGAAATCGTGGTCGAGCTTTGTTAAGAGTTGTGGCTGTGGCATTCTGAGTGGGGACAAATTGCTTGGTTGTTCTTAAGTAAGGAAACTGTATAATTAGCCAGTAGGTTTGTTACGGTTATATAATTAATTAAGCAGAGTGGGGCATTTTGTAACGGTTTAAAAATTATTAAATTAAGCAGAGTCCATTTTTATGTAACGTAAGGTTTAACAAATTGAATATTATTTATTTTTAATTCTTAAAAATTTAATTTTTACTTCTAGCTTACAGTTCAGGCGTAACAAGACGTCTGTCTGTAACGCAATTGAAGGTATAACTCTGTTACATTAAAACATTTTAAAATACCAAGTTAAATCATTAAAATTAGCAGAATATTATTAAATTAATTCTTAAGGCTTGTTAATCTGAAATGCAAGGAATTGTGCGCTGGTAAAATAATGACTCTTTTAAATTCAATTAAAGCAAATTACACTCTTTTATTTTAAGAAAGACAAATAAAATAAATTATAATCATGATACATATTTCTTGACATTCAGTTACGGATTATGGAACATTTTATATTCTACTTATGAATTTTTTAAGGATAGCAATCTATCAATTAATTAATCAATCAATGGCTGAAAATGAATCTGTACTCGAGTTTACTTGCCTTTTTATATAATCAAATTTTATAATTCAAGGTGAACATAATGGCACCAAAAGATGCGTAATTACAGTTATGCTAATTAGTTGAAAAGTTCAATGTTCATTAATTAGAATTATGCTGTGAAACATTTTAAATTTTGAAATAAATCTTTAAAGTCTTAAATCGCCCACTTAGCTGTATTCACATGTCGTAACCTCGCTTCCTCCTCGTGGAAAAGTCTCGGTAAAAGCCTTGTATCATCCTCGTGGAAAAGACTCGGGAAATGTCATCAGTAATTCAGCGTCCCATCTGGTACCTGGTAACGTACGCCGTGTTCTAAGCCATGATTATATGAAATTAAAACTTTACATTAATTTAAATAAAAAAAAAGCCAAATAAAATTTTCTTGCTCTCGGAGACGTCCATTGCCCTTTTACATCTTGGCCAAATGAGAGAGATATATTAGTTGCGTGCAACCTTCCTACCTACCGCGCATCCGGGGGGCGCATCCCTACCTTAATTACTTGTTTTAATCATTTTCCGTTAGATGTCACTATCAGCCAGAGATCTCATTAAAATATTTCTCATACATAACAATTTTTTTTTACATAGTCATATATTATTACAATTTTGAATCCATTCTCGTTTGTTTTCTGAAATTTGCTAATTTAATATGTAACACCGTCTAAAGTGTGTTACAGGTTGTGCCTTGTCTCTCTCAGTAACTGAAATTTACATAAAACTAGAATAAAAATATATTTTTGGTTAGAAGTTTTGTGTGTAGTATTTATAATAGAAACTATAAAAATGTAAAAATTAAGCAAAAACCTCAAGGCAAATTATGGTTAGATTTCAACATGAGTGTCTACATAATTCATTTTCATTAAAGATTGAACCTTACGTTTATTACAAATCAAATTATGTTTCGACATTCTTTTTTACGTGTCAAAACATAGGTTCAAGTAAAACTTAATGCAAATGTTGCTACTATATGACCTTGTGACAGAGAAGTGTGCTTTTTGTATGTTTTGCAATTAATTTTGAATATACCAGGCAGTATTAGGACCAAGTGAAAAGGCCATGTGTGTTCACTGGCTATTCTTACCCCTCTTATCTCGTACAAATCATTCCACCGCGAGCGAGTAACTTTTGTTTTTCTGTAATTGTTTTTGCTGTAAATTATTGTAATCACTTATTATTGTTTATTCAAATTGTGAGTTTTTATGTTTAATCAAATAATATAGTTTGCAATATACCTGTGATTTTTAAATATCTTTATGGTGGCATTTAAAAATATATCAGTGGTTAAAATGTCACCATATGACCTCAAAACCAATGGTAATTCCAGTTTGGTATAGCTGCATTGGTGGCTTAGGGTAATCAGTCCATTGTGCTAGCAGTCTGTTCAATGAAGTCTTCCAACTCTTGTGGATTGGAGCAAATTCTTCTACCCCTGATTGCCTGAATTTATGCAAGTAGGGGCCCTCTGGCGTCCGAGAGTTTGCAAACTTTAAACATGGGCATGCAGACTTCGTAATGGCTGTTGGTCAAAATATCAACAAATTTGTGATGAATAGCAGTTGGCCGAATAAAATAAATACATCACAGTTGTCATTTTTTCAAAGTCATCCATTATCACTTTGTTTGAACTTTTGGGAACTGCTGTAGGATATAGAGTTGTTAAAACTTGTATATGCAAGATTACTTTTGCAGATATTATGGCCACTCGAGGTATCGTGTAATAAACATGCTAAAGGTTAAGGTATTAAAATTATTAGATTAAAATAAAATAAAAGTATAAGTATGATATAGCACACTAGTTTTTCCATCAGCTGTAAGAGTTAAAGTTATGTTAGTAAATTTTAAAGGGCAAGCACAACTCCCGTAATCTGATAATTGGGATAACACTTTAAACAAAAGCATTTCAATTGGGTGAAAAATAAATTATTTTTTGTACACTGAATATATTCTACATTTCCACTTTATTAGATAATTTCATTTATAGTTTACTTTCTAAAAGCCTATATTTTTCTTTCAGGTAATCTTTTCTCAAGAACTTTTTCCTTACATAATTAGTGTTTTACTACAAACGTATAAGTCAAGTGAAAATATGATCATTGGAGAAGTAAATAAGTTTTTTAGTATTACATCAGATCAGATATTAAGATCATCGCAGATAGGTAAGAGTAACAATTGTTTATTATTTTAATGTTTGAATTTTTTGAAATAATTAATAAATATTTTACATACTCTTTGAAAAAATTTTATATTTTTAATATACATTTATGTATATATATATAGATTTTTTGGACTAGGAGACTGACAGACTTACCTTGGTAAGAGTCCACTCTGTAGTGGACTCTTACCAAGGTAAGTCTGTCAGTCTCCTAGTCCAAACAATCTAAATAATCTTTATCAACCAAAACTAACCTAAAAATGTGTATATATATATATATATATATATATATATATATATATATATGCAGTTAATTTATTACTATTGTAAGTAATTTTACTTATAATAGTAAGTGAAAAATTACTTACAATAGTAATATATTAACTTCATAAAGTCAGTGCAACGGAAAAACAATGGATAACGTAAAATATCAAGAATATATATATATATATATATATATATATATATATATATATATATATATATTTATAGGTTAGTTTTGGTTGGTAAAGATTATTTAGATTTTTTGGACTAGGAGACTGACAGACTTACCTTGGTAAGAGTCCACACTGTAGTCTTGAAATAGAAGCACATAAAAGCACTTAAACAATGATATATTTCAACCACACAGTGGTCTTTGTCAATCGAAGAGAAAACACAAAAAGAAATATGAGAGAATGAAATAAAATAAAATAAAATAAATATAAGTTGACAACTTATATTTATTTTATTTCATTCTCTCATATTTCTTTTTGTGTTTTCTCTTCGATTGACAAAGACCACTGTGTGGTTGAAATATATCATTGTTTAAGTGCTTTTATGTGTTTCTATTTCAAGACTACAGTGTGGACTCTTACCAAGGTAAGTCTGTCAGTCTCCTAGTCCAAAAAATCTATATATATATATATATATATATATATATATATATATATATATATATATATATATATATATATATATATATATATAAAGTAATATATATATATATATATATATATATATATATATATATATATATATATATATATATATATATATATATATATTTAGGTTAGTTCTAGTAGAGCTTAAAGCTTATTTAGGAATTTTTTGGACTTGATAGGAGACTGACAGACTTACCTAAAGGCAATAGTCCAAAACTGCAATCTCTTGGAAATAAGCACATACAAAACACTTAATACACTTTTATTTGAAATATTTCGATCAACATGATCTTCTTCAGTCAAGAAAGAGAAAACAAAAGATTGAAGTGAACCACAGATGTGTATAAACATCCAAATGTCACAGATTCACAGATTTATAGTTTATGATATAGAGCTATATGTGATATGTGTAGAAATTGTTATATGTGAATCGTGTAAAGATTGGTTACTTGAAACTAGATATTAAAAGTCTGTCAGAAGGAAGGTAATGGAGCTGTTAAAAATGGTAGAAGTTAGGGGGAAGTTAAAAGGAGTTTTATCTGATGTTGAGGTTAGGAGGCTCTCTAGATTTGGTATACCACTGGTATGATAACTCCCATCTTCTTAATTCTGAAGAGTTGCAATTAAAGTATGTGATATTTTAAAAAGTTTTAAAACGTGAAATGTATAGAATGTCTTTGCAATAGAACGCTGTGAAACCGGTAGTTTTATAAAAGAGCCTATGTGTGAGAAAGCGGATACGCTTCCGTTGTAGTATTTGTCAAGCGCTAGGGGGAAATGGCATGCATTCCATAGTGGGGAATGTAGGTAAACAAAAACATCCGTTGGCCAGTCAATGTTTATATTTTTACTATAGTAGGTATAAAATTTTGTTCAATTGTAAAAGGGGACTGCACATACTCATGTATAAAATGTTGAAGTAGAAATAAGATGTAATGTTGAACAAAAATTTTCTTTTCAGGTCGACAAGAGAAAATGTAACACTCTTAAAAATAAGGTGTTACATATAAATTCATTTATATATTTGATTTTAATTTAATAATTATATCGTTCCAATATAAAAGAAAATTTTTGTTTCTTGGTGAACTTTGTAAAGCTAGCATAGATAGTAGCGCCCCTAGCGGGTAAATATGTAAAATATCGTACGAGTTGGTAGCTTAACTTAAAAAAACTCACATCACCTCATGTGACGTAACATGGTCTGATATCGCCAGATCCAATGCACCAATCGAAAAATTCGAAATAATAATCGAGGGTGGGAAAGTTCCGCTGGCTTGTCCCTTCAGAAGGCCCACTTCTCCAAAAGTCTTCGAACGAGACGGACGTATGGCACTTTCGGACTTAACTTAGAAATTTATAAGCTTCCAGTATTCTAAATTTAAGATGTCAAGCCCGGTACCGAATTTTATTAACGCAACAAAAGAAGAAGTCAGAAGCGATAATTTATGTTTTTCAAACGAGTAAATGTTTATATAATTTTTGTTTAAGTGCGCGGATTTACAAGAGCGATGTGTTAAGTGTTTACTGATTCCAAAAGCCATGGCCAATCTTTAATATGTTTTAAAGTGTTTTATTAGTGCACAACCAGGTACGTTTTAGATAATAATAAAGAAAATGTATTTTAATGTTAACTAAGTAGAATTTTAAATGATAAACGGTTAACACATGAACGGTAGAAATTGTCCTTCGAATATTCATTTCTAAAAATTCAATTGAAAATATTAAGTTACTATCTTGTCGATATATATATATATATAAATTTTAAAGTTCAATAAGTAATTCAAATGTATGGAATATACCAGTTACAATGTAAATTTTGCCCGGCACAGTACATAGGCCTTACCACGGATAGTCTGAGCATCAGAATGAATGGCCACAGACATGACGTTGGAACCATGAACATAGACAGGCCAACCGCTCAACACGCTGCTAGTCACAACATCATCTCTTTCAATGATTGCTATACCACCAAAATAATTAAAGCCCTCCCCTCTGATTGCAACTCTTCAGAATTAAGAAGATGGGAGTTATCATACCAGTGGTATACCAAATCTAGAGAGCCTCCTAACCTCAACATCAGATAAAACTCCTTTTAACTTCCCCCTAACTTCTACCATTTTTAACAGCTCCATTACCTTCCTTCTGACAGACTTTTAATATCTAGTTTCAAGTAACCAATCTTTACACGATTCACATATAACAATTTCTACACATATCACATATAGCTCTATATCATAAACTATAAATCTGTGAATCTGTGACATTTGGATGTTTATACACATCTGTGGTTCACTTCAATCTTTTGTTTTCTCTTTCTTGACTGAAGAAGATCATGTTGATCGAAATATTTCAAATAAAAGTGTATTAAGTGTTTTGTATGTGCTTATTTCCAAGAGATTGCAGTTTTGGACTATTGCCTTTAGGTAAGTCTGTCAGTCTCCTATCAAGTCCAAAAAATTCCTATATATATATATATATATATATATATATATATATCTATATATAAAGTAAAATATATATATATACAGCCTGCTAACAATACGGAGACCATACATTGGTCATTTTGCATTCAAACTGGCAGCCGTATACGGCTGCCACATAGTAATCCATGATAATGTAACACCCTTTGACAATAATCGAAATAAAAATCATGTCAATAGATGTAAAAAGAATGTTTTATTGGAGCTATACTGTATTTGAAAGCTCTATGGTCGTTGTGAATTTTTAAAAAATAATTTGTAATAACGAAATGGTACTCGTAACGATAGCAGAGTGAACAGGATTTGTATATAACAAATTCGTAACATTTCTGCCAGGGGCAGCATAGTCGCTTCCTGTGTATAAATTTACTGTATATTTCAACCATTCCCTAACATTATGGCAGCCACAAACTTGGCAACATTGCTGGCATCCACATAGATATCAATCGTACTACATAATGTATATATTTGAATTGGACAAAGAATCGCTGGAAAGTGACCACTCGTTGGTTTTTTAGTATGCTGAATTCAATGCCGTCATCGAAAGTCACCGGGGATGTACTGGTGTACAAATATATAACGTCAACAATTACCAACACGACGGACCAAACATCCGCACGAGAAAAATTAAGAAAAAGTAATCAGTGATTCGACAATGGTCAAGTGACCGAAAGACGCCTCATCACTCAAGGTAAAATCATTGCACTTAATGGTGGATAAAATTACTTACAATAGTAATATATTAAACTTCATATATATATATATAATTTGCCTTCTGACAATTTTACCCCAATTTACCAATTTTCTACTCCCGTAGAGCCACATCCGTGTATCCCCATTTATTATTGTAGACGGTATTGCCTTCTCACATTTATACTCCAATTCATCATTTGCTACTCCCATAGAGGATCGCCCATGCATCCCCATTGACGCTCGATAACGGTAATAGACACAGCACCCTCCAAAACCTTCTGAGTGAACATTATATATTTTTTTTTGCCTTCTGACAATTTTACCCCAATTTACCAGTTTTCTACTCTCGTAAAGCAATACATGAGCATCCTTGTTTAATACTGTAGTCGGTATTGGACTCAGCACCCTCCAAAACACTACAATAGATCATTTTCTACGTTTTCTTTGCCTTCTCGCAATTATACCCCCAATTCATCATTTGCTACTCCCATAGAGGTTCATCCGTGTATCCCCATCGATGTTCGATAACAGTAAAAGACTCAGCACCATTATAACCCCCCCGAATGATAATTTTTCATTGTTTTTTTTTTTGCTTTCTGACATTGGGTACCCCAATTCACCCCTTTTCTACTCCCGTAGAGCCACATCCGTGCATTTCCGTATAATATGGAAAACTGTATTGAACTCAGCCACCTCCAAAACATTACGTTTGATCATATTCTAGCTTTGTTTTGGTTTCTCACATTTATACTCCAATTCATCATTTCCTACTCCCATAGAGGATCACCCGTGCATCTCCATTGACGTTCGATAACGGTACAAGACACAGCATACTCCAAAACCTCCCGAGTGATCATTTAAAAAATTTTTTGCCTTCTGACAATTTTACCACAATTTACCAATTTCCTACTCTCGTGGAGCAACAACCGAGCATCCCCGTGTAATATTGTAGGCGGTATTGGACTCAGCACCCTCCAAAACACTACGTTTGATCATTTTCTAGTTTTTTTTGCTTTCTCACAATTATACCCAAATTCATCATTTGCTACTCCCATAGAGGGTCACCCATGTATCCCCATGGACGTTCGATAACGGTGAAAGACTCAGCACCATTAAAACCCACCCGAATGATCATTTTCAATTGTTTTTTTGCCTTCTGACAATTGTACCCCAATTCACCCCTTTTCTAGTGAATCTCCACTCTGCCCTAACTGTAAAAAAAAGGAGACTCTAGACCATATCCTCCTTCGATGCTCCTCACCAATTTCACCACTCCCGTAGAGCCACATCCATGCATTCCCGATTAATATGGAAGACGGTATTAGACTCAGCCACCTCCAAAACACTATGATTGATCATATTCTAGCTTTGTTTTGCCTTCTCACATTTATACTCCAATTCATCATTTGCTACTCCCATAGAGGATCACCAGTTTATGCCCATGACTTTCGATAACGGTAAAAGACTCAGCACCATTAAAACACTCCAACTGATCGTTTTCTAGTTTTTTTTTGCCTTCTGTCATTTTGACCCCAAGTCACTCCTTTACAACTCCCATAGAGCCCCACCCGTTCATCCCCGTTTAATTTTGTTCACAGTAGTGGACTCAGCATTTTTAAAAACAGCCCAATTTATTATTTCCTAGTTTTTTTGGGTTCTGATATTTTACCCTAATTGATCCTTTTGCTACTCCTGTAGAGGTACACACTTGTATCCCCGTCAGCTTTCGATAGTTGTACAAGTTTATGAAAACTAACAACCAGGACTTATGTGAGTTGAGTAAATAATTGGCCAGCTGAAATGAAGAAGGGACATTCTAATGTTTATGTTTTCACCGTGATTACACACACCCAGTGTCTTACAGTCTAAACATTTGACTAGTAAGACAGTCGCACCATAGTGGCAACACTGTTGGTTCTCGTATTGTTAGTAGCGTGGGAATAATATACACACCGGCTGCCATATTGTTATTAGACTGAATGAAAATATACACTGGCTGCCACATTGATGCCTAAATGAAATCCTGCCATATTGATAGTACTTCAGTCAATTTTGTATTTTTAAGATTTATGAAATTAAAGTACATGGAGTAGTATCATGTTTATTAGATATAAATTATAAGCGACGAAAAACATATATACTCCACTCTTTCAAGTGGCTGCCATATGGTTGCAAAATGAAATGCTGCCACATTGATAGCGGGATGTATATATATATGAAGTTAATATATTACTATTGTAAGTAATTTTATCCACCATTAAGTGCAATGATTTTACCTTGTATGATGAGGCACCTTTCGGTCACTTGACCGTTGTCGTATATATATATATACATATACATATACTTGATATTTTACGATTATATATATATATATATATATATATATATATATATATATATATATATATATATATATATTCCTGATATTTAATATTATCCATTGTTTTTCCGTTGCACTGACTTTATGAAGTTAATAAATTACCAATTTTGAGTAATTTTATCCACCATTAAGTGCAATAATTTTACCTTGAGTGATGAGGCACCTTTCGGTCTTTGACCATTGTCGAATCACTGATTGTTTTCTGCTGTGGATGCTATGTCCGTGAAGCCGGTGTTTGTAGAAGTTACGCGCACTATTTCTTGATCTGTGTGTATGAGGTTTCTGTATAGTATGTCTTCTGTATATGTTGTTTGTAAATTCATTAGGTTGTTGTGTATGTTTTTATAAATGTGCTATTTTTCTAGTGAGTTTAGTTCTATTGGGTTGTTATTTATTTCCAGTATGGTTAGGTTATTTTCGTAATTTGTAATTTCGTGTTTATGGGAAATTAGGTGTGCTGCAACATTTGATACTTTAGAATTTTTATTTTTGAATGCTCTATAATGTTCTTCAAATCTTATTTTAAACGTTCTGGATGTTTTTCCAATGTAGAAGGCGTTACAGTTGTTGCAAGTGATTTTGTAGATTCCTGATAGGTTATGATTTTCTGAATTTGTTATGTGGTTTTTGTTACTAAGATATTTTATTATTTTGTTGTTTGGTTTGTAAGTTGGAGTGTAGTATTCTTTGTTGTATATATTCGTTATTTTTTCTATTTTGTTATTGGTATATTTATATTTTAGGTAGATTTTTTTATTTTTATTGTTTTCGTGTTCCGGTTGTAGTGTTGTGTTGAGGTTAGGTTTTTTTGTGAATTTATTGTATATATTTTTTATAATGTGTTTGTTGTATCCATTTTCTATTGCTATTTTTGTAATGTTATCTAATTCTTCATTTAATTTTTGTTTGTTATCCTGTGTGTATTTTATTGCTTTATTTATCATGTTACTGTAGTGTTAATTTTGTGTGTCCAGGGGTGGTTAGATTTGTAGTGTATCACAATACACTACAAATCTAACCACCCCTGGACACACAAAATTAACACTTACAGTAACATGATAAATAAAGCAATAAAATACACACAGGATAACAAACAAAAATTAAATGAAGAATTAGATAACATTACAAAAATAGCAATAGAAAATGGATACAACAAACACATTATAAAAAATATATACAATAAATTCACAAAAAAACCTAACCTCAACACAACACTACAACCGGAACACGAAAACAATAAAAATAAAAAAATCTACCTAAAATATAAATATACCAATAACAAAATAGAAAAAATAACGAATATATACAACAAAGAATACTACACTCCAACTTACAAACCAAACAACAAAATAATAAAATATCTTAGTAACAAAAACCACATAACAAATTCAGAAAATCATAACCTATCAGGAATCTACAAAATCACTTGCAACAACTGTAACGCCTTCTACATTGGAAAAACATCCAGAACGTTTAAAATAAGATTTGAAGAACATTATAGAGCATTCAAAAATAAAAATTCTAAAGTATCAAATGTTGCAGCACACCTAATTTCCCATAAACACGAAATTACAAATTACGAAAATAACCTAACCATACTGGAAATAAATAACAACCCAATAGAACTAAACTCACTAGAAAAATACCACATTTATAAAAACATACACAACAACCTAATGAATTTACAAACAACATATACAGAAGACATACTATACAGAAACCTCATACACACAGATCAAGAAATAGTGCGCGTAACTTCTACAAACACCGGCTTCACGGACATAGCATCCACAGCAGAGAACAATCAGTGATTCGACAATGGTCAAAGACCGAAAGGTGCCTCATCACTCAAGGTAAAATTATTGCACTTAATGGTGGATAAAATTACTCAAAATTGGTAATTTATTAACTTCATATATATATATATATATATATATATCATGATATTTCATGTTGTCCATTATTTTTCCGTTGCACTGACTTTATGAAGTTATTATTATTACTTGTAAATAATTTTTTCCACCACTAAGTGCAATAATTTTACCACATGTGATAAGGCACCTTTCAGTTACTTGACCATTGTCGAATCACTGAATTAATTATCTCTATTTATCTGGTGTGGATGTTTGGTCCGTGATGTTGGTATTTATTGACGTCATACATATTTCTTCTTGAGCCGCGTTTATAATGTTTTTAAATAGTACATTGTATGCATATGTTGTCTGTAGGTTCATTAAATTGTTGTGTATGTTTCTATAAATATGGTATTTTTCTAGTGAGTTTAATTTTATTGGGTTATTATTTATTTCAAGTAGGGTTAGGTTATTTTCGTAATTTGTTATTTCATGTTTATGTGATATTAAGTGTACTGCAACATTTGATGATTTGTATTTCTATTTTTGAATGCTCTGTAATGTTCCTCAAATCTTATTTTAAATGATCTGGTTGTTTTCCCTATGTAAAATGCAATTGTTACATGTAATTTTGTAAATTCCTGATAGGGTGTGTTTTTCTGTATTTGTTTTGTGGTTTGTGTTATTAAGACATTTTATTATTTTGTTGTTTGGTTTGTATGTTGGAGTGTAGTGTTCTTTATTGTATATATTTGTTATTTTATCAATTTTGTTATTGATGTATTTATATTTTAGGTAGATTTTTTTGTTGTTGTTCAGGTTGTAGTGTTGTGTTGAGGTTAGGTTTTTTTGTAAATTTATCGTATATGTTTTTTATAAGGTGTTTGTTGTATCGGTTTTCTATTGCTATTTTTGTAATGTTATCTAATTCTTTTTATTATTTTTTGTTTGTTATCTTGTGTGTATTTTATTACTTAATTTATCACGTTACTATAAGTGTTAATTTTGAGTGTTCAGGGGTGGTTAGATTTGTTGTGTATTGTGGTGTTGGAAGTTGGTTTTCTGTGTACTGTAGTTGCTTTTCTATTATTGTTTATATTTAATGTAATGTCAAAATAGGTAATTGTTCTGTTTTGTTTCTGTTTCGAAGATGAATTTTATGTTCTTGTTGTATGTATTTAATTTGTTTCGCATTATCATGTGTTTTTGTGAATGGTAGGTTGTTATATTACAAGTATATTATCTACGTATTTTGTCCATAGCAAAATGTTGTGTGTTTAGTATAGGTTTAATTATTATTTGTTCAAAGTGTTGTAGATATATTTCTGACATGACTGATGATATGGGGGATCTCATGGGGAGTCCAGTTGTTTGTTTATAGTATTTATTGTAAAATTGGAAGTAATTTTTGTTACATATGTGTTTGATTAGTGTAATAATACTATTTATTGTGTTTTCTTTTTCGTTATTGTGTATTAGTTTGTTTTTTATTATTTCTATGGTTTCTTTTATTGGTATACTAGGGTACATGTTGGTTAATAGTCGGTTAAGTTGATACATGTCATAACTTATTACTTTTGTGTTGCTGTTTATTTCTGTTTTTTATTTTATTAATTAATTCGTATCCGTTTTTTATATTGTATGTGTTGTTGATATGTATTTTAGATCTTATTATTTTGTCTAGTATTATTGTGATTATGTAAGATAGATAATGTAAGAAGGATAATTGGTTGTTCACAGATAATTTAGAAGAAATATACTGCAACAGAGCATCAGTACAATGCATGCTGAAGGTTGTTGATACAATTAGACTTCATAACAAAGATCCAAGGTAACATTAACATTCTATCATGTAACATCCTCTAGGGACTAAGAGAAGGAAAATCTAACTTTAGAAGAAATATTCTGCAACAGAGCATCAGTACAATGCATGCTGAAGGTTGTTGATACAATTAGACTTCATAACAAAGATCCAAGGTAACATTAACATTCTATCATGTAACAATCTCTAGGGACTAAGAGAAGGAAAATCTAACTTTAGAAGAAATATACTGCAACAGAGCATCAGTGCAATGCATGCTGAAGGTTGTTGATACAATTAGACTTCATAACAAAGATCCAAGGTAACATTAACATTCTATCATGTAACATCCTCTAGGGACTAAGAGAAGGAAAATCTAACTTTAGAAGAAATATTCTGCAACAGAGCATCAGTACAATGCATGCTGAAGGTTGTTGATACAATTAGACTTCATAACAAAGATCCAAGGTAACATTAACATTCTATCATGTAACATCCTCTAGGGACTAAGAGAAGGAAAATCTAACTTTAGAAGAAATAATCTGCAACAGAGCATCAGTACAATGCATGCTGAAGGTTGTTGATACAATTAGACTTCATAACAAAGATCCAAGGTAACATTAACATTCTATCATGTAACAATCTCTAGGGACTAAGAGAAGGAAAATCTAACTTTAGAAGAAATATACTGCAACAGAGCATCAGTACAATGCATGCTGAAGGTTGTTGATACAATTAGGCTTCATAACAAAGATCGAAGGTAACATTAACATTCTATCATGTAACATTCTCTAGGAACTAAGCGAAGGAAAATCTAATTTTAGAAGAAATATACTGCAACAGAGCATCAGTATAATGCATGCTGAAGGTTGTTGATACAACTAGACTTCATAACAGAGATCCAAGGTAACATTAACATTCCATCATGTAACAATCTCTAGGGACTAAGTGAAGGAAAATCTAACTTTAGAAGAAATATACTGCAACAGAGCATCAGTACAATGCATGCTGAAGGTTGTTGATACAATTAGGCTTCATAACAAAGATCGAAGGTAACATTAACATTCTATCATGTAACATTCTCTAGGAACTAAGTGAAGGAAAATCTAATTTTAGAAGAAATATACTGCAACAGAGCATCAGTATAATGCATGCTGAAGGTTGTTGATACAACTAGACTTCATAACAGAGATCCAAGGTAACATTAACATTCCATCATGTAACAATCTCTAGGGAATAAGTGAAGGAAAATCTAACTTTAGAAGAAATATACTGCAACAGAGCATCAGTACAATGCATGCTGAAGGTTGTTGATACAATTAGACTTCATAACAAAGATCCAAGGTAACATTAACATTCTATCATGTAACATTCTCTAGGGACTAAGTGAAGGAAAATCTAACTTTAGAAGAAATATACTGCAACAGAGCATCAGTACAATGCATGCTGAAGGTTGTTGATACAATTAGGCTTCATAACAAAGATCCAAGGTAACATTAACATTCCATCATGTAACAATCTCTAGGGACTAAGTGAAGGAAAATCTAACTTTAGAAGAAATATACTGCAACAGAGCATCAGTACAATGCATGCTGAAGGTTGTTGTTGATACAATTAGGCTTCATAACAAAGATCGAAGGTAACATTAACATTCTATCATGTAACATTCTCTAGGGACTAAGTGAAGGAAAAATCTAATTTTAAAAGAAATATACTGCAACAGAGCATCAGTGCAATGCATGCTGAAGGTTGTTGATATAATTAGGCTTCATAACAAAGATCCAAGGTAACATTAACATTCCATCATGTAACAATCTCTAGGGACTAAGTGAAGGAAAATCTAACTTTAGAAGAAATATACTGCAACAGAGCATCAGTACAATGCATGCTGAAGGTTGTTGATACAATTAGACTTCATAACAAAGATCCAAGGTAACATTAACATTCTATCATGTAACAATCTCGAGGTACTAAGTGAAGGAAAATCTAATTTTAGAATATCTGAGTTTTATACTGATTTGATGTAACGTTTCTGAATAGTTTCATACTGTTATGTATGCTGCCACGGCTGACTACAAAATGTTTTATAATGTATGATTCAATATTAGATTTTTTGTAGAACTATTAAATAAAATCTTACTAAATTTATGGTAGCGGTAAAAACACAATTTGATGTCATATAGGGTATACAATACAAAATAAATGTTGAACAACAGTGCACATACTTGAACCTTAAAATGTCCCGTTCACTTTAGTTTTCTCGATGGATGATGACGAGCTTTGCTTGCACTCAGTTTGTGTACTACACATTACCTAACTAAAATAAAAGAGTGATTAATAATATTCAACTGAACGTAATGAACTATAAAATAAAAGAGTTTACATAAAATTCAAAATAGTCACTCTTATAAGCTAATAATATCTGTGCCACACGGCGGGAGAAGAAAAACTACATCACATAGAGCGAAACAGGAGAAAAACGTCACATCGAGCAAGACAGAAGGAATGTGGTTATATTTGAGTCTTGTAACGAACTCAAAGAGCATTATGGGGAAGAATTGTGACCAAGACCGAGTCTAGCGTATAACTAACTTTCAAATCTTGCACGGGGCAAAAACGTCACATCGAGCATGACAGAAGAGATGTGGTTATATTCGAGTCTTATAACGAACTCAAAGAGTATAATGGGGAAGAGTTGTGACCAAGACCGAGTCTAGCATATAACTAACTTGCAAATCTTGCACAGGGCAAAAATGTCACATAGAGCATAATGGGGAAGAGTTGTGACCAAGACCGAGTCTAGCGTATAACTAACTTGCAAATCTTGCACAGGGCAAAAATGTCACATAGAGCATAATGGGGAAGAGTTGTGACCAAGACCGAGTCTAGCATATAACTAACTTGCAAATCTTGCACAGGGCAAAAATGTCACATAGAGCATAACGGGGAAGAGTTGTGACCAAGACCGAGTCTAGCATATAACTAACTTGCAAATCTTGCACAGGGCAAAAATGTCACATAGAGCATAATGGGGAAGAGTTGTGACCAAGACCGAGTCTAGCGTATAACTAACTTGCAAATCTTGCACAGGGCAAAAATGTCACATAGAGCATAACGGGGAAGAGTTGTGACCAAGACCGAGTCTAGCATATAACTAACTTGCAAATCTTGCACAGGGCAAAAATGTCACATAGAGCATAATGGGGAAGAGTTGTGACCAAGACCGAGTCTAGCGTATAACTAACTTGCATATCTTGCACAGGGCAAATATCAAGCGATAAGAGTAATTACCCTCTTTAAAGCATTTAACATTAATTTTACTACAAATAGTATGTAACATTCACATTATGCAGGATTTGGATAGGTATTATCCAGGAATAAGAGATCATTTTCTCTAAAAACTATATTATGTTTAATTTTTATTATAATAGATTTAATTTCAACTAAAGTGGACTTGCAATTCACATTTGTGATCAATACTAGGGGGCAGCCTCACTGTATTAAAAAAATTATATAAAAAAAAATACTTTTGTGCTATGTTCATTATAAACATAATGAGTAAGATATTTTTCTACCATGCCTAACATTGTCAAATTCTTAGTTGTTGACACATTTTGGAAAACATCGGTTTATCTCAGCTTGATACATGCTATGATATCTATTTCAAATATTAATGTCAGGTATCTAAAATAAAAATCTTTTTCATTTTAAGGCCAAGATTAGTATATTTGCTAATTTAAAAAATGTAAATTCAACAACAAGAAAATTATATTAAACCGTCTTACCTTTTACAGAAAACCTCTAAATTTGAACTATCTTCACATAGCAAAAGTCGCACAGTTCTGTTCAGCTTACTTCACGTCCATCATGTATACACATTTATGGTGCTATACAAACTTCAGGTATACTAACATTTAGTTTTATTTTTTTAAGGTATAGATGAATGCTTCAGTCCTGGCAGTAATACTGTAATTAGTGTTTAAATGAAATATTTTAACCTAATATCAGAATTTAGACTAAAATCAAACGCTCATGTTTAGCGTAAATTGGTTTTTAATTTAGATTTACTCAGTACTAGATCTATTATTGCAGTTATCCCACAGTACCTTTTTTCTAAAGTTTTTCAAAAATGAAATGTGAGTTATTCAATCACTGGACTATTATTTAATAAAAACTACTGGACCCATAGAGCGGAAATTTTACATGGACATTCTTGTGGTCCTGGGTTTACACATAGGTCTATTTTTATTTAGAAATTCTGTCAGGGCACCGCCCCACTGGCCTTAAAAACTCTATTAACACTCATTTATCTATACTTCATTATATACTTGACTTGGCTTAAGTAGCTGATAATCACTTGCAAGTCACTTTCAAACACATTTAAACAGCTGATAGTAATTGTTTGATGTTATTCATCTTTTCAGGTTAGTTATAATTTACAAATGTTATGTTACAAGCAGAATCTTTACCTTCTCTTGCTTTTTCAAAACAATATCAGTAAATTTATAGCTTGATACATTTATTTGGATTTAATCTATATTATTGTACAATTTTGTGTAATCATGTAAAAACTACTGGAACGATTGAGCTGAAGTTTTCGGTTCCCTGGTTAACACATAGGCCTATTTTTATTTAGAATTTCAATCACCACCCCACTGGCCCCAAAACTCCCTTAACACATTTTATACTTGGCTTGATCAGCTGATAGTAAATGTGTTTGTAATCACCTGTAAAATTCACTTTTAAGCACAATTAAACAGGTGATAATAAATGTTTGTTGTTATTCATCTTTCAAGGTTAGTTATACTTTCAAAATGTCATCTTACAAGCAGAAGCTTTTCCTTCTCTTGGTTTTTCAAGACAATAATCGGTAAGTTTATAAACTATAGTTTGATATATCTATTGGGATATAATTTCAGTAAATTAAATTCAACCCAATACATGGATGGGTTTTATAGTAAATAATACGATAAATTATATGAATACAAATATATGCCAACCCCGTACAAACGACAGGCACTCTGCAGTATTTTACAATCTATCAACTGTCTGGACCCAATTTGTTTTATTATTAAGAATGATATAATTTGAGAATATCATAATTTTTTAGTAATAAACAAAATTGGAAAATCTTTATAATTTTTAAGTATTCCATCATTTGTAAATTAATATGGTACGATATATTCAAAATTTGTTAAATATTGAATCAAACGTATAATAACGAACCTAATATGTTAAAAATTATTATCTCATATTGTTGATTTGTAGATTTAACAGTGTTTAAAAATATAAAAAAGAAGTTTAATAAAATTTATTATTTTAAAATAATATTTTACAACTGAACATTCAATTAAAGATTTAATAAATAATTTTTTTTAATATACGTTTTTGGAAGTATATATAAATACAGTGGAACCTTAGAACAGATTTACCTACTTATAGGAAAGAAAATCCCTTACTTTAGTTCATAATTTCAAAGTGATGTACGTTTGTAAACTCTCTTAGACTCTAAATTTTTGTGTATTTGTAAACATTTTGTTAATAATGCATACGCTTATTAATGGACTTATATTTTTCCATTGGTTTAACTCTGGGTTAAGCACATGTTTGTGTACATTATTTCAGTGAATCTGCAGACTGCCATAAACAAGGTTGTAGTGAAATAGATTGGATTTGTGAAAGAAGTGAAGAAAATGGACTGTTAGTGCAAAAGTTGTTAAGAGAGGTTTGTGTATTTATTACATTTCCCATTATTGTTTATATATTATTATAAAAGAGCACTGTGGTACAATACATTGCAATGAAAATATTGCAAAGAATCCCAATACCATAAAAATAACGCATAATAAAAGTTACTTAAGATTAAACCCTATGTACATTTTGATGACCGTGTCATCATCATCAGAAGGTCTTATTACAATCTAGCAAACAAGAAGTTACAAACTAGAGTGACATGGTCATCAAAATGTACACAAGGGTTTAATCTTAAGTAACTTGTATTATTTGTTTTCTTGATTATTTTTATGATATTCTTTCCAATATTTTCATTATAAGTAAATTATTATTGAGAAGAAATAGTTTTTAGTGTTTTTTTTTAAACCTGTAGGTATTTTTTTCTGGAGAGTTTTTGTTATTTAAATTACATAAATATCTTTAATATATATATATGTTTTTAATTTAAGAACTCGGCACAATTACAAAAAAGAGAAAACCTATTTTAACCAAGTTAAATAACTGCATTGTGCTTTCTGTTTATTTTTCCATAGATATTGCATAATGTGTTCAATAATATTTATCTAATACAATAACTTATAGAGTACCCAAACCTTATTCTAATATGTTTTCCATTACTTGGTCTTACCTATCACCTTTTTGCAGACATTACGGATCGTGATAAGTAATAAAGGCTGTTAATGTTGGTAGGTAGAAAGGTAAGTAATAAAGGCTGTTAATGTTGGTAGGTAGAAAGGTAAGTAATAAAGCCTGTTAATGTTGGTAGATAGAAAGGTAAGTAATAAAGGCTGTTAATGTTGGTAGGTAGAAAGGTAAGTAATAAAGGAAGTTAATGTTGGTAGGTAGAAAGGTAAGTAATAAAGGCTGTTAAGGTAGATAGAAAGGTAAGTAATAAAGGCTGTTAATGTTGGTAGATAGAAAGGTAAGTAATAAAGATGGCAGGTAGGCACAGTAAAATTATTACTTTTCTTATGATTACAAAATTCAATTGAAGTGTTGTATGTTTTATTTGTAAGTAGTGATTTTAATTTATCTGCGTCTGTGTAGACAAACAACACAAAATTTTCTTTCAATGGCTAACCTCACACTAAACCATGAATTAAGAGGAGAATGGGGGGGGGTACATGAACACCTACCAGCACGGACGTTCATGTACGCCCACTGCACTCAACATGCTAAGCAAGGAACTTAACAATAGCAATTTGTAATCTGTTTACATTCAACTCTATAACTTCAAGATGTTTTATCTCCTAATTTTGAAAAGTACAAAGCCATATAAATTGAAGAGAACTTAATAAAGAAACATCTAGCATATTTGTTTATCATATAAAGAAACTAAGCTACATGTCTAAATTTTTAAATAAATATGTTTTTCAATTCATTATCTAGGCATACTTGAAGATTGGAGAACCTGATGCTGTTTATGGTTGTGGAAACTCACATGTATTCGATCCTAAGTTAAGGATAAAAAATTATGAAAGTGAGAGAAAATGGAATAGAGTAATTGAATCCTATGACATTCAGCTTTCTTTAAAACCTCAAGGCTCTGAAGGTAATTTACAGCTACAGTCTGAAGCATTTTAATATACAGCTGAAATTGAGTGATAAAAACTAATAGTTATCAATATTATTTTTAGATAATTATTGATTTTCATTTATTCCTCACCATGTTGACTGGAAGTAGAAACAGTCCGTCATTATTGGTAGTCCCTTCGCTCAGCGAATAACTGATTTTCATCGTTTCATTTTTTTGCAAGCACTCTAAGTTTAAATTGAAGTGACAATAGTTAATGAGGGGTTAATATTATTTGACATTCTTGCAGTTAAATTCTATCTTTTTTCATTTTTGGGGTTGATTCTCCTAATGGAAAGTTGTGCCATTGTTACTATTGTTTGTTAATTTATTTTCGATTATTATTTAATTGAAACTAATTATAATCTTTATAGAATATCTGAAAATATCGAAATGCACTATTTTTAAAAGCGCCTTTATTTCACTTTATTTTAAAACTACACGTAAATGTGAATGTATAGAGTATTATGAGTTAAAATATGCAGTAGAGTCTCGAAAATCCTAAGTCCTGATTTTCCGAGCTTCCATTAAATTTTAGCCTTTTTCTATTAGAGTCTATTTGCAAGGAATTGAGTAGGGCATTCAAGAAATGTTTATAGCCATAAAGAAAATTATCAGGAGTTCAAGAAATATTTATATCAATATGTTATGCAAAGGAAATAAGCCAGGCTTCCAAAAAATGTTTATATCAATACTATTTTTTTTCTTTCTCCCCCATTCTGTTGCATCATTCATTTCACTAGTGTTCTACAGATTTGTGTATTACCCAACTTCATAAGTTGTGTTTGAATGCCCTTATCAATTATGTTTAGATGTCTGACACAAGGTCAATGGGCCATAAATATCTTTCTTTATTTATGCTGTAAGTTTTAGTAGTCCACAAATATCCCTTTGAAGGCATAAATGTCTAGTCTTGTGAGTGACATATCAGGAAATAAACTTTCTTGAAGTAAACAAATCAATGAAACAATGACAACACTCATGATTAACTGGTCTGGTCTTTATTCCTGCTATTAATAAATCTGAATCTGGGATCTTACTGTATTAGGGTTCATTAAAAGTCCTATTTTTTCTAATGCACAGGCATTTATTTCCGTGTAATCCGAATTTTTGGTAATACAAGGCGGTCTCGGTCCCATTCACCTCAAATTATAGATCGTCTACTGTATTTAAATTTTTTTTTAATGTATACAACTATAAAACATGTAGTATTTCTATGATTTTTTTTCAGATCTTAGGAATGCTTTACACCATTCAGGTTTACATTACTTGGCTAGTTTAATAGGAACTTCTACGAGTTGTGAAGATTATGAAAGTGGTTGGCGTTTGAGCCGATGGGACTTGGCAGAAGGTAAAGGCTCAATGGAAGACTCGTATAACAGTTTATTATATATAGCTCTAAGAGCTTCTCACAACTGTGATAAACTGAAGGCATTAGTAACCATTGACATTGCTCGACAGCAAATCATTGCTTCTTTGAAACATGCTAGTCTTGAAGCTGCAAACAATATATACCCAGCTCTTGCTCAACTTTTAGCACTTCAGGTAAGTTTAAACTCATAAATATTTACTTAGCCATTTAACCTATTGCTGCCTACGGACGGAAGACATACGTCACGACACATTAATCATCAATATCTTGCAGACTTTAGTTTTCTGTAAGATTTTTGTTGTTCGTTCTCTTCAAGAGAGTTCACAATGATCCCTCATTATTCCTGGGGGTTATGTTCCCTGATCTTACTGCAAATACTGAAACAGACTGAAGGTGGAAAGGGGAGGGTTACGTTCCACATCAAAGTGTGTTAACACTAGTTATAGCTATACTGTACACTTATAATACAGTGTGGTATATTTACCATACATGGTAAAATTACATACATATTTTTATTGTTTATTTACGTTTTCCTTCAATCCGAACTAAACACATCCACAAGTAGATGCTTCATTTCCAAAACTAGCAGACATGATAATCGAACACATTACCTGTTTAATAACTGACAAGAAACAAAATCTGAGGTAGTTACGGCCGTCAGATACGATTAACGATGTTTGGATTTCAAAATCTACTAAATTAACAGTCAGGAGACTAAAGTGATGCTAAACGTATGTATGGAGTATGCTGGATTGACTCATTGTTGTTTGTCAGTGACAATAACGCCACTTGCTATAAATAAAGAATGCCTATTTTTTTAGTAGTAGGCCTAGTAGTTTACAGTATAACAGATGTTTGGAGAATGGACAATCAATGTGAACCAGACTAGATATCTATGGTATATTTATTGCTTCTCGAAACCTGCACCATAGGTAAGGATAGATATTTATAGCCCACAAGATGTCCTTTTATCAAATTTTGTAGACATGATAGATAGACCCATCATCAGAATTTATATCAACGAGACTCTCTTGTTCAGTAAAGTTAGTTCTTGATCAGTAACTGATGTTTCTTTTGTGGCGTTTTGTGTCAATATGGAAAATCTGTGGTCGCCTGAAGCTGATCGTTAGTAAGAAGCGAGAGTAGCGACATTAAAGTTCTAAATTTAAAAACTCCTTAGGGTCAATATATGTAAATATTTTTATAATTAGTATATTTTTTGTATATCCAGGATGAATAATAATAGTGGGAGTCTAAACTCTAACGCTAATTTCATACTATAATTAATAACTTGTTGTGATAATAATAATTAATTAACAAATAAACCAACTAATTTACAAAGCAATGAATAAAAAATCCCACATGTATAAGGTATGTAATATTTAGTGCTTTATAAATGATATTATTTTTATAGCGAAATACAACTCAGTTGACTCGGAGAATAAATTAATGTGCCCTGGATCGCTCAGATCGTGAATAATCTAATCCACATAGTTTGAAAATTTATACATAATTGATGTTTTACAACAGTCAGTTAGTGAGAAAGTTGTTAATCCGGGAAAAGCACATGAATTTCAATACAGTTTGTATACTTGCCTAGTCACACAACCTTCATTGAGCTTGTGTAAAATTTAAGAAAGCTCATCTAGCCTAACCTCCTATGTTGTCAGATTCACTACAGGTGCCCACCATGTACTTTATTTTCACCTGCAGTAGTACTTTTTGTTTAATTGTGCAAAATGTGAATTTAAACATTTAAGAAATATTTTAATCTGTACTGGCGAAACTCCTGTACATGATGTAAGGATTGGGGATTTCCTACAGCTTGTTTTTCTTCTAAATCGACAATTCAACACTTTTTTTTTGTTTTTAACATCTGTTAAAACTTCTTGATCAGAAAATTCTCCACACTCTTCTACTTGTTCATCTATATAAAAAACTCTTCAAAAGTGACATTGTATTGGCTTCCCATTTGACAAGTGCAGGGGAATATATTCCCTTAAATAAGGAATACTGCTGTAACAGCAATCAGTGACTGTGGAGACCATCGATCACTTAGTCGACACCGCTTACACAGAATTCCTGTCACCACTTATGCACCAAACACCATGACCTCAAACCAAATAGAGATAATTCACTAGTATCCTGGACTTCAAGCCCATATCAAAGCAAATAAATTTGAATTATCAATAATTATTTTACATTGGTGGCATATAAAGTTCAAGGGATTAACACAAAACTTCAAGTTATCAGCAATTTCAATTTACAGACATTTAAATGATCCACGTCCTACTGGATATATACTGATAATAGTATATCAATATTCTGGAGTATAAAATGTTTTTAATGCTCCAGAATAATAAGAATAATTTATCTTATAAAACCTATCTTTATATACTGTATTTTGACATTTTACCTTTTTATACTGTATTTTGACAAATAATATATAATCACAAATATTTGAAACTTTATTAATAACTTTATTTTCCTTATGTTAAGTTTATCTATCAAAATGAAAATTGCTGCATGTAAATGTATGTCTTGATGCTCATAGTGACATATTCCAACTCCAGTTAAAGGACTTGTTCCCTACAAAATAAGCCCTATTATAAATTTCTACAAAGGTATAAGTTGTATTATAAAAAAAATTTCAAGTAAATTTTTATTTTGGTCATCAATCAAAAATTTTATTTTTGTTACTTTATAACATAACCTATGCGTTGTTGAAACAGCTGTTATGCCACATAACCTACAACATAAAATCAGCTGCTTTATGAAATCATATGTTACCATTTATTTTAAGCCAAAGGGAACAAATAACTGTAGTGCATACCTCACATCTTTTGTAAAACGTTTTTCTCCCATGTAAAGCTAAAAATAATTTATTTACAAATTAATATTTGAAAAAACTGTAATAACATCAAGTGCCATCCACTATAAGTTTAAAAAATGTATTTGAAACTTGAATGCATGAATAAAAAGTATTTTATTACCAATTGAATATCTGAGCAAGTTATATACGGAGTGTGATCTAATAGAAGGAATTTTAAAAAAGTTTTGTCCTTATGAAAGCAGCTTGATTAAACTGTTAATCCATTATATCTTGTTTGTGTCGAGTTAGTTCTCAATAAATCCAATAGATCCCATATGTTTCTTGTTCTGCAGGCTTTGGGCTTTCCAATTTTTGTATTTTTATTTTCTTTGGACTGTCCGTTCCCTAAATAATTACGTTTCAATCTGACGACCGATCAGTTGACATCGTCTGTAATGTGTTTACGTCGTAGTTGTGTGCGATATGTTTATTAGCTAACCTAATTGTATTTAATTTGTGTTCTTTTTACGTTAAAAATGAGTGGAATTAATTAATATTTTATTTGTTGATGAATGTGAGAAGTTGAAGGATTGTGAAATTGAAAGAATTATTGGAGAATGTGACAATGATAGTGAGAGTGATTTGTTTGATGAAACATTTGAGAGTGATGATGAAATAAGTGAAACAGGACAGTTGAACATTGAATCTCAAATAGATGAGTAAGTAAGTGATGAATCAAATAAAATCATAATATACTGTAATATAACAGGTTCACCAGATCATGAAAAATGTAATCTGTCTCATTGCAAGTGATAAGTTGCAACTTGAGCAGCCATCTTATAGTTATGTTAGGCCTAGGACTCAACTAGATGTAAATAAAGTAACTTCTGATACAAATGTGGATGATAGGCCTGTATTACCATCTAATTCAGATGATGTAAGCTCACGGATATCCAATCCAATTGAGCTACTCGATCAAATCTACTGTGATGGAATAATTGCCCCTCTGTCTCCTACTGCTAGTGAGGAGGCTGATGACCCTAGTTTTCTTAATCCTTGTCTTAGGCCTATTAGAGTTAGTACTAGAAGTAGGGGTAAATCAAGGGATAGGCCAAAAAAAAAATGCCTTGTTCCAAACCACCTAAGCCCACTAAAAGATCAAAGAACCAGTCCATCAGCCAAACAGTAAAAAAAAGAAAAATCCAAGTTGGTGTTGGACCAGCAATATTGAGAGGAATATTATCAATAAGATTCCTTTCATAACTTGCCCTGGTGTAAGGGCAATATTACTAAGAAACTTAAGACCATCTCCCTCTGAAATAGATGTTTTCAATGCCTATGCCCTGGTGTAAGGGCAATATTACTAAGAAACTTAAGACCATCTCCCTCTGAAATAGATGTTTTCAATGCCTTTGCCCTGGTGTAAGGGCAATATTACTGAGAAACTTAAGCCCATCTCCCTCTGAAATAGATGTTTTCAATGCCGTTGCCTTGGTGTAAGGGCAATATTACTAAGAAACTTAAGACCATCTCCCTCTGAAATAGATGTTTTCAATGCCTTTGCCCTGGTGTAAGGGCAATATTACTAAGAAACTTAAGACCATCTCCCTCTGAAATAGATGTTTTCAATGCTTTTGCCCTGGTGTAAGGGCAATATTACTAAGAAACTTAAGACCATCTCCCTCTGAAATAGATGTTTTCAATGCTTTTGCCCTGGTGTAAGGGCAATATTACTAAGAAACTTAAGACCATCTCCCTCTGAAATAGATATTTTCAATGCCTTTGCCCTGGTGTAAGGGCAATATTACTAAGAAACTTAAGACCATCTCCCTCTGAAATAGATGTTTTCAATGCCTTTGCCCTGGTGTAAGGGCAATATTACAAAGAAACTTAAGACCATCTCCCTCTGAAATAGATGTTTGCAATGCCTTTGCCCTGGTGTAAGGGCAATATTACTAAGAAACTTAAGACCATCTTCCTCTGAAATAGATGTTTTCAATGCCTTTGCCCTGGTGTAAGGGCAATATTACTAAGAAACTTAAGACCATCTTCCTCTGAAATAGATGTTTTCAATGCCTTTGCCCTGGTGTAAGAGCAATATTACTAAGAAACTTAAGACCATCTCCCTCTGAAATAGATGTTTTCAATGCTTTTGTTGACAGTGTCTTTTGGCAACATGTTACCAATGAAACCAATAAGTATGCCAAAGAGTTTATTGATAAAAATAATGCACCAGGAGAAGAAAGGAAGTTGTATTCAGAATGGATTGACACAACTCCAGACGAAATGTCCTGATTTTATACACTTTATGTCCTTATGTTCCTAGTAAAAAAAAAGAAATATTCAGTCATACTGGTCGCCTAATGCCATTACAGAGACTCCGTTTTTCCGCAAGGCAATGCCATTCCGTTGATTTTTGCTGCTTTCTAAATTCTTTCATCTCACTGACAATAAAAATAAGCATCTAAATGACAAACTGAAATATGCAATTGATTACATCAATAGGAAGTTTTCCTTTTTGTACCTACCTGATGAAAATATACCAGTTGTTGATAGTTTGATGAAATTCCGAGGAAGGTTGGGCTATGTCCAATTTAACCCCCAAAAAAAGAGCAAGATTTAGAATCAAATATTATAAATGCTGTGAATCAAGCACTGGCTACTGCTCTAAGTTTTAAATTTACACTGGTGCAGAAGCAATACAACGTGTCAGAGTAGAAGAAAGGGGGTGGAGATACAGCTGAGGAGGAAAATTTGTTGGTGAGTGAGTTTATTGTAGTTGAAATAGTGAAGGATTATGCAGGTAAAGGAAATACACTTACCCTAGACAACTGGTATTCTTCCCCACTTCTTTTCCATAAATTAAAACATATTGGTTTCAATGTGATTGGAACTGTAAATCCATGGGGAGCCAACATGCCCGAGACCTTCAAAGACTCTAACAACAAATTACTTCTTGGTGACTTGGAAGAAGCTTATGGCCATGCCATGATGGCCCTTAGGTGGCAAGACAAGAAACAAGTATGTATTCTGTCTACCTTTCATGACAAAGGTAATAAGAAATCAACAGGGAAGAGGGACAGAATTAGTGGAGAATCCGAAAAAAAAACCTGAACCTGTTCTTTACTACAACAACTCCACGGGGGGCATCGACCGAGATCAACAGTTGGCTTCATTCCCTAGCATTAGAAGGTATGCAAAAGGATATAAAAAGATATTTTTTTACACAATGGACATTGACCTTTTCAATTCAAATGTAGTATTCAAAAAAATCATTAAGAAAAAATGGGATTTAGTGAATTTAAAGAAAAATTTGCAAGACAGATGTTTGAATCTAAGCAACTTCTATCATATAAGCGAAGAGGATGGACATCAGTGTCAGAAACCCATCTGAGGCTTCAAGCATCAACTTGGGGACATTTCCCAAGACCCATACCACCTAATGAAATCAAACAAACTCCCTCAAGAAGGTGCAAGGTTTGTGTAGTGCTCAAGGCAAACGCACTGACAGTCGGTGGGAGTGTGAACTATGCCTCGTCGCGCTTCACTTACCAGAATGTTTCAAAGCATACCACACAAAAGTTAACTTTACTTGACTCTTTTGAAATTGAAACATATTCTTTGCACTATGAAGAATATTTTGGAGTATTTTCAAAGGTAATTTATGCTTTTATTTTAGAATAATTGAAATATTTTTAAAAAATTGATATTTTGCATTGAAACATTTTAGTTTTTTTTACATAATATTAAATTATAAAAGAAAAGTTATTATCAATATTAGTATATATTTTGAACGTAAATGTAATTCTAAATAAAAAAATAACAATAGGTTCCATAAGAAACATAAATATGAACTGAAAAAGAAGTAATCAACAAAAGCATTCAAAAATTGTCTAAAAAATTAGTTTTTTATTGCTGAGTCGGTGTAAAAAAATTGTAAGCGAAAGGGTTAAGTCATCATCAATTGCCTAGGCTGATCACGACTCAAGCCTGCTGAAATTGTGTTAAAAATTATAATTTATTTTTACTCAATAAAGTTAATTTTTACATTTTTAATGAAGAATAAATTTTTAATTGAACAATTTTTAGGAATTACAAGATTTTGGAGACAGAGACCTGACTGAAACTCTGAATAAGTGGAAAAATCAAGAGAAAATTGGTTGGACTGAATTTATTTATGCTGAACCTGTACTTGCACAAAGAATTACTCTTCTAAAAAGCAAAGGAGATTCTTCTGAGGTTAGTGCTTGTCAGAAACTTCATGTTTAAATGTAGAACCACAGATCAATAACATTAAAGAAAAATCTTGTACAAAATAATGGAATATTTACACTTCTTGTCTATGAATAGTATCGGGGTATTCATTTGTTTCTCTATTAATAATAATTCCACTTACCCCAAAAGTTTTAGAATCTATCTTGTATTAGAAGTAAAACCACTTTAATATCTAAAATATTATTGTAAAAATTATCTACCAAGTTCCTTCGGTATCATTATTTGGGGATCTACATATGAAGATAAAGTGAAAAAAACCATTTAAATCTCAAAAAACTGCACACAAATCACAGTATTCAAAACAAGTTTAAAAATTTAATTTGTTACATATCAGAGTGTAACAGAATAATAGGTCCCCTAAACTGCTAGGGATCCTTTTTTATTCGAAACTGCGATGGGGTAGTCATATGGAGTATGTTATGGAAAAATTGTATCAAGACTTAATGCTCTCAAAGCCATGGCCAGCCACGATTGGGGCGCCGATACAACTACTCTAAAGTTGTTTTATATTGCCTTCTTGAGATCTAAGGCAACCTATGCATGTGAAGTGTGGGGTTCGATGGCGAAGTCTCACCTGAAAAGACTGCAAACTCTACAATCTGCTGCAATCCGTTTATGCTTGGGGTGCACCAAAACCCCCTCTATAGAAGCCATGGAGATTGAATTGGGAGTTGAACCTATTGGACTCTATATCGATAAAAAAATATGGACCAAATACTTGTCAGTAAACGCTGTTACACCAATCCACCCATTAAGTAACATAGTGTTATACGATTCCAACATAAAGCAGTCATTCAGCTATAAAATTAATCAACTGTCCACCAAAATGCGTTGTTTTGTCCTTGTGAAAATTCCGACTTACTATATGGAGCCCCCCCCCCCCAAGTAGATGGCCCGAGATAAACATTGCACTTAACCTGCCACATGAGGTGAGCAAGAAAGATCATGTACAAATATTAAAAGCAATAACATTAAACATGATTCAACCTCAATACAAAAGCCACATAAAAATATTCACAGATGGCTCGTTCGACCGGGAGAAAAGCTTATCAGGGGCAGGCTACTTTAATGAATCGAACGGAGATTATTTTACATCCCAGCCAATTCCAACATGGATCCTGAGCTTTTGGCTATAAGTGCAGCCCTGAGTAGCTGTGTGCATTTAAAGGGCAATTCAAAAATAAGCATCCTATTGGATTCGACAGCAGGCCTTCAGTCATTGTTAAGTAATTCTACAAGTTCATACTTTTTTTGAATATCAGAAATAAGAAAAACCATCCTAGAACTAGTGGACTACAGGAATTAATTAACTCTTCAATGTGTACCTGCCCATTGCGGAGTACCCGGAAACGAAAAGGCTGACAAAATTGCGAAAATAGCCTCAACCATGGAACCTACAGATGAAGGCAAACACTCCCAGCTACATTGCAAAAGTCTAAGCAGGGAAGTTTTTCGAAAACTTTGGTATGAAAATTGGGAAAAAGAGTCTACCGGTCGACACCTTTACCAGCTCCAACCAGAACCACCAGTCGAGAACAAATATAGGGAAGTAGCACGATCAACAGCATCTTTTGCTGCCAGAGCAAGAACCGGCCATCTGGTGACACAGGAGTACCTATTTCATTTTAATCTCACAGAGTCTCCGTTGTGTGCGCTCTGTGGTGTGGAGAGCGAAACAATTGAACACATCCTGCTGAACTACCCTTACCCATTACCTACAAGAGACATTCTCAGACCAATTGTGACAAAGTGGCAAGATATTCTAGTTAAGAAGAACCTGTGGGCCATAGCATCATATATATATCGTGGACATCGGGCCATCGGCTATAGTTAACAGGGTGGCCACTTGTGACTTGTGATGTGCTGCGCGTTTTGAATGAGCTTGAGCTTGTTCCCACTGCTAACTCCAGTTGCGTGCCAGTTTATGATGATGTCTTGAATGATGTACCTGCTCAGAATTACGCAATGTACTCTATTTATTCTGCCACCACATTCTTTAGGGGACAAATAAGAAACCCATTGAAGAATTGGTTCAAAACTGTGTTTATTTAATCAAATAAATTTAACATGAGATCTTGGTGATTTATAAATTTAAAATAAGCAATATTATACTCCTTTCGATAAAATAAAATAATAAATGATAAGAATTTAATTTAGGCTTTCTCTCTTAGAAATAGAACTTGAATTCTCTCATAGTGTAACGGACTAGGTTTACTTGGTAAATGAAAATATTAAGTTTTAAATTACATAGTTATACAATTTATTAATCAGTGGCAAATTACAGTAGAACAAAAGACAGCAATGTGTCGAGTAATTATCTTTTAATTACTGCTAGTTATTCCATACATTTTAATTACTTATTATCTTTTAAAATTTATATATATATATATCGACAAGATAGTAACTTAAGTCTTTCAATTAAATTTTTAGAAATCAATATTCGAAGGACAATTTCTACCGTTCATGTGTTTAACCGTTTATCATTTAAAATTCTTCAACTAGTTAACATTAAAATACATTTTCTCTTTATTATTATCTAAAACGTACCTGCTTGTGCACTAATAAAACACTTTAAAACATATTAAAGATTGCCCATGGCTTTTGGAATCACTAAACACTTAACACTTCGCTCTTGCAAATCCGCGCACTTAAACAAAAATTATATAAACATTTACTCGTTTGAAAAACATAAATTATCGCTTCTGACTTCTTCTTTTGTTGCATTAATAAAATTTGGTACCGGCCTTGACATCTTAAATTTTGAATACTGGAAGCTTATAAATTTCTAAGTTACGTCCGAAATGCCATCACGTGCGTCTCGTTCGGAGACCTTTTGAGAAGTGGGCCTTCTGAAGGGACAAGCAACCGGAACTTTCCCACCCTTGGTTATTATTTTGAATATTTTGATTGGTCCGTCAGATCATGCGATATCAGACCATGTTACGTCACATGAGGTGATGTGAGTTTTTTTTAAAGTTAAGCTACCAACTCGTACGATATTTTACATTTTTACCCGCTAGGGGTGCTACCATCTATGCTAACTTCACAATGAATTACAATCGTACAAAGAGAACAAAAATTTTCTTTTATATTCGGACGATACAATTATTAAATAAAAATCAAATATATAAATGAATTTATGTGTAACACCTTATTTTTAAGAGTGTTACATTTTCTCTTGTCGACCTGAAAAGAAAATTTTTGTTCGACATTACATCTTATTACTACTTCAACATTTTATACATGAGTGTGTGCAGTCTCCTTTTACAATTGAACAAAATTGTATACCTACTATAGTAAAAATATAAACATTGACTGGCCAACGGATGTTTTTGTTTACCTACATTCCCCACTATGGAATGCATGCCATTTCCCTTAGCGGAAGCACATCCGCTTTCTCACACATAGGCTCTTTTATAAAACTACCGGTTTCACAGCGTTCTATTGCAAAGACATTCTACACATTTCACATTTTAAAACTTTTAAAATATCACATACTTTAATTACTTTTATTAAAATCTGACTTCTTGTCAACATTCTGTTTCATAAACTTTTATGAATACAAATTTATATCTTTTCAATTTTTAAAATCTTTACTCTTTCAATTTCTTATTAATTTTTTATCAAATTACTTCATTATTAAAAAAATCCTTCAAATCATCTATTATTAAATTTTCTTCGAAATTGTCTCTTTTTGTGTCAACAAACCTAACCTACTAGCCGTATTTATCACAGTCCCCTGCCTGGGATCTGCAAAACTGCTTACTCCCTGTGAGCCACAAATTACCACATTTAAACGACTCTACATATTTTCTCGTAAATTCTCTCTCAATTTACAAACTAGACTGTACCATTGTTTTATAACTTCTCTGTTATTTTTACAACATTCGTACATCTTATACAAAAAACCCTGGATTTCAAAACCCATATTTTGAATCCAAATACCTTATTTTTAAATCAAATCCCATACTTTGATTTAAAAATATATACAGCTAGGTGTTGACTCAAAAAGGACTTTACTTCAATTCATTATTCTTACAATTTCATTTAAACATTACTATAATAATTTCATTTTAAATTTTGATCAAGCTCTTGTATTAATAAAATAAGAAATGAAACTAAACAGAAACTAGGACTGTACATTCATATACAATTTTTGGTCAAGTGTTTTAGTCTGCTCGTGTAGTATTATGTATTTTGAGATTTTGTCGTCTTTCTCGTGTATAGTGTATAATTGCATGTCATTGGGCCCTTTCGACACGCAATTATGTAAATGTGTCGTCATGATTTTGTAAAATTGCATATCAAGGCACCTCCCATTCTCCTTATTAAACAATTCCCCTTTTAAAAATTAAATAATAGCTTGAATTTCTTCTAACGTTAACTTTTAATACTCTTTTATTCGTTTACTAAATAACCTACCCCTTTCAGAATGTCTCCGTTTCAATTTTAATCGTTTTATGTGAGCTCTTCTATATTATTAAAATTATTACTTTGTTGGAACAGTACAGACACATGATTAAAAAAAATTTACAATATTTTATATAGACCTTCATATTTTATAGCCAATTTACTTTAATATTCCTTTGAGTTTAAATTATTAACCATACATCGTTTTTTATACTATTTAATGCTACTTCACATTTTGGTTTAAGATTAAAATTACAAGAGTTCTTTGAAATATCTTTTACTTAAATTTTATTTGAATTTGTCTTACATTACGTGAACAATCCTAACCTCTAATCTAGCTGTATAAACCTGCTCACTTCCTGTAAGCCACCTAATTACCATATTTGCCCTTGAGTTTATTGTTTCACGACACTCTTGTCTATACAATATTTACTCTCACTTGGCAAAATTTTAAGCCTGTACCATTGTCTTATAACATCTTTGTTATCTTATACATCTTCAGTACATCTTAACCCTTTCTGAATTTCAAATCCCATTCTTTGAAATTCCATTAACTTTATTCTTAAATTAAATCCCATACTTTAATTTAGGAATTACATACAGCTAATTGTTCACAACAAAAAAAAAGACTTTATTCAAATTATTATTATTATTATTAAATGTTCTTTAAAATTTTTTATCCTTTTAAAAAATCATTTAGGTCATCTAACATTTTACAATCCAAACATTCTGGTATTAAAAACTTTACTTGCTATAAAAAAATCTTTTTTACTATGTAACTTTAATTTTGACAATGTTTAAAAACAAATTCTTCTTTTATTATATTTATTGAAACTCCAGTGTCCAATAAAAATTACAATTTATTTGAATTTTATTTGACTTTACAAGAACTAATTTATTTGACTATTTAATTCAATTTTTATTGTAAGTACCATAACAATTTTGTTTCCTTCTTTAACTTAAAATGATTTTTAAACATTTACTTTGAATTTCTCTGAGAAACTTTACTTATCCAATACATTAAATTAACAGGATCGGCTTTACAAATTTTTGTCTTTGGCTATCTTTCTTATTACATATACTGTACTGTCCGTTTTAAACTTTACATTTGTAATTTTTAATTCAACAATTAACTCACCTTTTACTAACTTATTTATTTTAAATCGCTATACATTTTATTTATTTGAAAATAACTTTACTACACACTGACGAGTATTTTTAAGGAGGGCTGCACAACTTAAATAATTAACACATGAATGGCATTAATCCTTGGAATTCGTTAGCAGTAATTATCATTAAACTTTTAATTAATAAATTTTTCGAAAACAAGCAGAGTATAAGACTTACATTTTAGAAAACAACTAAAAAAAAAAACAGCAGTAATTTAATAAATAGCAGAGTTGCGCATTTGTAACGGACTAGGTTACTTGGGAATGAAAATATTAAGTTTTAAATTACATAGTTATACAATTTATTAATCAGTGGCAAATTACAGTAGAACAAAAGACAGCAATGTGTCGAGTAATTATCTTTTAATTACTGCTAGTTATTCCATACATTTTAATTACTTATTATCTTTTAAAATTTATATATATATATATCGACAAGATAGTAACTTAAGTCTTTCAATTAAATTTTTATAAATCAATATTCGAAGGACAATTTCTACCGTTCATGTGTTAACCGTTTATCATTTAAAATTCTTCAACTAGTTAACATTAAAATACATTTTCTCTTTATTATTATCTAAAACGTACCTGCTTGTGCACTAATAAAACACTTTAAAACATATTAAAGATTGCCCATGGCTTTTGGAATCACTAAACACTTAACACTTCGCTCTTGCAAATCCGCGCACTTAAACAAAAATTATATAAACATTTACTCGTTTGAAAAACATAAATTATCGCTTCTGACTTCTTCTTTTGTTGCATTAATAAAATTTGGTACCGGCCTTGACATCTTAAATTTTGAATACTGGAAGCTTATAAATTTCTAAGTTACGTCCGAAATGCCATCACGTGCGTCTCGTTCGGAGACCTTTTGAGAAGTGGGCCTTCTGAAGGGACAAGCAACCGGAACTTTCCCACCCTTGGTTATTATTTTGAATATTTTGATTGGTCCGTCAGATCATGCGATATCAGACCATGTTACGTCACATGAGGTGATGTGAGTTTTTTTTAAAGTTAAGCTACCAACTCGTACGATATTTTACATTTTTACCCGCTAGGGGTGCTACCATCTATGCTAACTTCACAATGAATTACAATCGTACAAAGAGAACAAAAATTTTCTTTTATATTCGGACGATACAATTATTAAATAAAAATCAAATATATAAATGAATTTATATGTAACACCTTATTTTTAAGAGTGTTACAATAGAATTGGGACATCTTCCTAGAATATAAATATCTCAGGAACTATTGTCCTGGATATTTTAGATATATGTGTAATATATCTGTTGAAATAGAGATCTTGAAATAGAAGAACTACTAATTACTGTTTGTTCCACATGACAGCGCATAGCTACATCTTGTGCTTGGAGATTCTAGCCCGAACAAAGGAAATAGGTAGAGTTTGGCTTAGCATAGAAATGATATCTTGAAATAGAAGAACTACTAATTACTGTTTGTTCCACATGACAGCGCATAGCTACATCTTGTGCTTGGAGATTCTAGCCCGAACAAAGGAAATAACTAGAGTTTGGCTTAGCATAGAAATGATATCTTGAAATAGAAGAACTACTAATTACTGTTTGTTCCACATCACAGCGTATAGCTACATCTTGTGCTTGGAGATTCTAGCCCGAACAAAGGAAATAACTAGAGTTTGGCTTAGCATAGAAATGATATCTTGAAATAGAAGAACTACTAATTACTGTTTGTTCCACATGACAGCGCATAGCTACATCTTGTGCTTGGAGATTCTAGCCCGAACAAAGGAAATAACTAGAGTTTGGCTTAGCATAGAAATGATATCTTGAAATAGAAGAACTACTAATTACTGTTTGTTCCACATGACAGTGCATAGCTACATCTTGTGCTTGGAGATTCTAGCCCAAACAAAGGAAATAACTAGAGTTTGGCTTGGCATAGAAATGATATCTTGAAATAGAAGAACTACTAATTACTGTTTGTTCCACATCACAGCGTATAGCTACATCTTGTGCTTGGAGATTCTAGCCCGAACAAAGGAAATAACTAGAGTTTGGCTTAGCATAGAATTGAGATCTTGAAATAGAAGAACTACTAATTACTGTTTGTTCCACATCACAGCGTATAGCTACATCTTGTGCTTGGAGATTCTAGCCCGAACAAAGGAAATAACTAGAGTTTGGCTTAGCATAGAATTGAGATCTTGAAATAGAAGAACTACTAATTACTACTCGTTCCACATCACAGCGTATAGCTACATCTTGTGCTTGGAGATTCTAGCCCGAACAAAGGAAATAGCTAGAGTTTGGCTTGGCATAGAAATGATATCTTGAAATAGAAGAACTACTAATTACTGTTTGTTCCACATCACAGTGCATAGCTACATCTTGTGCTTGGAGATTCTAGCCCGAACAAAGGAAATAACTAGAGTTTGGCTTAGCATAGAAATGATATCTTGAAATAGAAGAACTACTAATTACTGTTTGTTCCACATCACAGTGCATAGCTACATCTTGTGCTTGGAGATTCTAGCCCGAACAAAGGAAATAACTAGAGTTTGGCTTGGCATAGAAATGATATCTTGAAATAGAAGAACTACTAATTACTGTTTGTTCCACATCACAGCGTATAGCTACATCTTGTGCTTGGAGATTCTAGCCCGAACAAAGGAAATAACTAGAGTTTGGCTTAGCATAGAATTGAGATCTTGAAATAGAAGAACTACTAATTACTACTCGTTCCACATCACAGCGTATAGCTACATCTTGTGCTTGGAGATTCTAGCCCGAACAAAGGAAATAGCTAGAGTTTGGCTTGGCATAGAAATGATATCTTGAAATAGAAGAACTACTAATTACTGTTTGTTCCACATCACAGTGCATTGCTACATCTTGTGCTTGGAGATTCTAGCCCGAACAAAGGAAATAGCTAGAGTTTGGCTTGGCATAGAAATGATATCTTGAAATAGAAGAACTACTAATTACTGTTTGTTCCACATCACAGTGCATAGCTACATCTTGTGCTTGGAGATTCTAGCCCGAACAAAGGAAATAACTAGAGTTTGGCTTGGCATAGAAATGATATCTTGAAATAGAAGAACTACTAATTACTGTTTGTTCCACATCACAGCGTATAGCTACATCTTGTGCTTGGAGATTCTAGCCCGAACAAAGGAAATAACTAGAGTTTGGCTTAGCATAGAATTGAGATCTTGAAATAGAAGAACTACTAATTACTACTCGTTCCACATCACAGCGTATAGCTACATCTTGTGCTTGGAGATTCTAGCCCGAACAAAGGAAATAGCTAGAGTTTGGCTTGGCATAGAAATGATATCTTGAAATAGAAGAACTACTAATTACTGTTTGTTCCACATCACAGTGCATTGCTACATCTTGTGCTTGGAGATTCTAGCCCGAACAAAGGAAATAGCTAGAGTTTGGCTTGGCATAGAAATGATATCTTGAAATAGAAGAACTACTAATTACTGTTTGTTCCACATCACAGCGTATAGCTACATCTTGTGCTTGGAGATTCTAGCCCGAACAAAGGAAATAACTAGAGTTTGGCTTAGCATAGAATTGAGATCTTGAAATAGAAGAACTACTAATTACTACTCGTTCCACATCACAGCGTATAGCTACATCTTGTGCTTGGAGATTCTAGCCCGAACAAAGGAAATAGCTAGAGTTTGGCTTGGCATAGAAATGATATCTTGAAATAGAAGAACTACTAATTACTGTTTGTTCCACATCACAGTGCATAGCTACATCTTGTGCTTGGAGATTCTGGCCCGAACAAAGGAAATAACTAGAGTTTGGCTTGGCATAGAAATGATATCTTGAAATAGAAGAACTACTAATTACTGTTTGTTCCACATCACAGTGCATAGCTACATCTTGTGCTTGGAGATTCTAGCCCGAACAAAGGAAATAGCTAGAGTTTGGCTTGGCATAGAAATGATATCTTGAAATAGAAGAACTACTAATTACTGTTTGTTCCACATCACAGTGCATAGCTACATCTTGTGCTTGGAGATTCTAGCCCGAACAAAGGAAATAACTAGAGTTTGGCTTGGCATAGAAATGATATCTTGAAATAGAAGAACTACTAATTACTGTTTGTTCCACATCACAGTGCATAGCTACATCTTGTGCTTGGAGATTCTAGCCCGAACAAAGGAAATAGCTAGAGTTTGGCTTGGCATAGAAATGATATCTTGAAATAGAAGAACTACTAATTACTGTTTGTTCCGCATCACAGTGCATAGCTACATCTTGTGCTTGGAGATTCTAGCCCGAACAAAGGAAATAACTAGAGTTTGGCTTGGCATAGAAATGATATCTTGAAATAGAAGAACTACTAATTACTGTTTGTTCCACATCACAGTGCATAGCTACATCTTGTGCTTGGAGATTCTAGCCCGAACAAAGGAAATAGCTAGAGTTTGGCTTGGCATAGAAATGATATCTTGAAATAGAAGAACTACTAATTACTGTTTGTTCCACATCACAGTGCATAGCTACATCTTGTGCTTGGAGATTCTAGCCCGAACAAAGGAAATAGCTAGAGTTTGGCTTGGCATAGAAATGATATCTTGAAATAGAAGAACTACTAATTACTGTTTGTTCCACATCACAGCGTATAGCTACATCTTGTGCTTGGAGATTCTAGCCCGAACAAAGGAAATAACTAGAGTTTGGCTTAGCATAGAATTGAGATCTTGAAATAGAAGAACTACTAATTACTGTTTGTTCCACATCACAGTGCATAGCTACATCTTGTGCTTGGAGATTCTAGCCCGAACAAAGGAAATAGCTAGAGTTTGGCTTGGCATAGAAATGATATCTTGAAATAGAAGAACTACTAATTACTGTTTGTTCCACATCACAGCGTATAGCTACATCTTGTGCTTGGAGATTCTAGCCCGAACAAAGGAAATAACTAGAGTTTGGCTTAGCATAGAATTGAGATCTTGAAATAGAAGAACTACTAATTACTGTTTGTTCCACATCACAGCGTATAGCTACATCTTGTGCTTGGAGATTCTAGCCCGAACAAAGGAAATAACTAGAGTTTGGCTTAGCATAGAAATGATATCTTGAAATAGAAGAACTACTAATTACTGTTTGTTCCACATCACAGTGCATAGCTACATCTTGTGCTTGGAGATTCTAGCCCGAACAAAGGAAATAACTAGAGTTTGGCTTGGCATAGAAATGATATCTTGAAATAGAAGAACTACTAATTACTGTTTGTTCCACATCACAGTGCATAGCTACATCTTGTGCTTGGAGATTCTAGCCCGAACAAAGGAAATAACTAGAGTTTGGCTTAGCATAGAATTGAGATCTTGAAATAGAAGAACTACTAATTACTGTTTGTTCCACATCACAGCGTATAGCTACATCTTGTGCTTGGAGATTCTAGCCCGAACAAAGGAAATAGCTAGAGTTTGGCTTAGCATAGAATTGAGATCTTGAAATAGAAGAACTACTAATTACTGTTTGTTCCACATCACAGCGTATAGCTACATCTTGTGCTTGGAGATTCTAGCCCGAACAAAGGAAATAACTAGAGTTTGGCTTAGCATAGAATTGAGATCTTGAAATAGAAGAACTACTAATTACTGTTTGTTCCACATCACAGCGTATAGCTACATCTTGTGCTTGGAGATTCTAGCCCGAACAAAGGAAATAACTAGAGTTTGGCTTAGCATAGAATTGAGATCTTGAAATAGAAGAACTACTAATTACTGTTTGTTCCACATCACAGCGTATAGCTACATCTTGTGCTTGGAGATTCTAGCCCGAACAAAGGAAATAACTAGAGTTTGGCTTAGCATAGAATTGAGATCTTGAAATAGAAGAACTACTAATTACTGTTTGTTCCACATCACAGTGCATAGCTACATCTTGTGCTTGGAGATTCTAGCCCGAACAAAGGAAATAACTAGAGTTTGGCTTGGCATAGAAATGATATCTTGAAATAGAAGAACTACTAATTACTGTTTGTTCCACATCACAGCGTATAGCTACATCTTGTGCTTGGAGATTCTAGCCCGAACAAAGGAAATAACTAGAGTTTGGCTTAGCATAGAATTGAGATCTTGAAATAGAAGAACTACTAATTACTGTTTGTTCCACATCACAGCGTATAGCTACATCTTGTGCTTGGAGATTCTAGCCCGAACAAAGGAAATAACTAGAGTTTGGCTTAGCATAGAATTGAGATCTTGAAATAGAAGAACTACTAATTACTACTCGTTCCACATCACAGCGTATAGCTACATCTTGTGCTTGGAGATTCTAGCCCGAACAAAGGAAATAGCTAGAGTTTGGCTTGGCATAGAAATGATATCTTGAAATAGAAGAACTACTAATTACTGTTTGTTCCACATCACAGTGCATAGCTACATCTTGTGCTTGGAGATTCTAGCCCGAACAAAGGAAATAACTAGAGTTTGGCTTAGCATAGAAATGATATCTTGAAATAGAAGAACTACTAATTACTGTTTGTTCCACATCACAGTGCATAGCTACATCTTGTGCTTGGAGATTCTAGCCCGAACAAAGGAAATAACTAGAGTTTGGCTTGGCATAGAAATGATATCTTGAAATAGAAGAACTACTAATTACTGTTTGTTCCACATCACAGCGTATAGCTACATCTTGTGCTTGGAGATTCTAGCCCGAACAAAGGAAATAACTAGAGTTTGGCTTAGCATAGAATTGAGATCTTGAAATAGAAGAACTACTAATTACTACTCGTTCCACATCACAGCGTATAGCTACATCTTGTGCTTGGAGATTCTAGCCCGAACAAAGGAAATAGCTAGAGTTTGGCTTGGCATAGAAATGATATCTTGAAATAGAAGAACTACTAATTACTGTTTGTTCCACATCACAGTGCATTGCTACATCTTGTGCTTGGAGATTCTAGCCCGAACAAAGGAAATAGCTAGAGTTTGGCTTGGCATAGAAATGATATCTTGAAATAGAAGAACTACTAATTACTGTTTGTTCCACATCACAGTGCATAGCTACATCTTGTGCTTGGAGATTCTAGCCCGAACAAAGGAAATAACTAGAGTTTGGCTTGGCATAGAAATGATATCTTGAAATAGAAGAACTACTAATTACTGTTTGTTCCACATCACAGCGTATAGCTACATCTTGTGCTTGGAGATTCTAGCCCGAACAAAGGAAATAACTAGAGTTTGGCTTAGCATAGAATTGAGATCTTGAAATAGAAGAACTACTAATTACTACTCGTTCCACATCACAGCGTATAGCTACATCTTGTGCTTGGAGATTCTAGCCCGAACAAAGGAAATAGCTAGAGTTTGGCTTGGCATAGAAATGATATCTTGAAATAGAAGAACTACTAATTACTGTTTGTTCCACATCACAGTGCATTGCTACATCTTGTGCTTGGAGATTCTAGCCCGAACAAAGGAAATAGCTAGAGTTTGGCTTGGCATAGAAATGATATCTTGAAATAGAAGAACTACTAATTACTGTTTGTTCCACATCACAGCGTATAGCTACATCTTGTGCTTGGAGATTCTAGCCCGAACAAAGGAAATAACTAGAGTTTGGCTTAGCATAGAATTGAGATCTTGAAATAGAAGAACTACTAATTACTACTCGTTCCACATCACAGCGTATAGCTACATCTTGTGCTTGGAGATTCTAGCCCGAACAAAGGAAATAGCTAGAGTTTGGCTTGGCATAGAAATGATATCTTGAAATAGAAGAACTACTAATTACTGTTTGTTCCACATCACAGTGCATAGCTACATCTTGTGCTTGGAGATTCTAGCCCGAACAAAGGAAATAACTAGAGTTTGGCTTGGCATAGAAATGATATCTTGAAATAGAAGAACTACTAATTACTGTTTGTTCCACATCACAGTGCATAGCTACATCTTGTGCTTGGAGATTCTAGCCCGAACAAAGGAAATAGCTAGAGTTTGGCTTGGCATAGAAATGATATCTTGAAATAGAAGAACTACTAATTACTGTTTGTTCCACATCACAGTGCATAGCTACATCTTGTGCTTGGAGATTCTAGCCCGAACAAAGGAAATAACTAGAGTTTGGCTTGGCATAGAAATGATATCTTGAAATAGAAGAACTACTAATTACTGTTTGTTCCACATCACAGTGCATAGCTACATCTTGTGCTTGGAGATTCTAGCCCGAACAAAGGAAATAGCTAGAGTTTGGCTTGGCATAGAAATGATATCTTGAAATAGAAGAACTACTAATTACTGTTTGTTCCACATCACAGTGCATAGCTACATCTTGTGCTTGGAGATTCTAGCCCGAACAAAGGAAATAACTAGAGTTTGGCTTGGCATAGAAATGATATCTTGAAATAGAAGAACTACTAATTACTGTTTGTTCCACATCACAGTGCATAGCTACATCTTGTGCTTGGAGATTCTAGCCCGAACAAAGGAAATAGCTAGAGTTTGGCTTGGCATAGAAATGATATCTTGAAATAGAAGAACTACTAATTACTGTTTGTTCCACATCACAGCGTATAGCTACATCTTGTGCTTGGAGATTCTAGCCCGAACAAAGGAAATAACTAGAGTTTGGCTTAGCATAGAATTGAGATCTTGAAATAGAAGAACTACTAATTACTGTTTGTTCCACATCACAGTGCATAGCTACATCTTGTGCTTGGAGATTCTAGCCCGAACAAAGGAAATAACTAGAGTTTGGCTTGGCATAGAAATGATATCTTGAAATAGAAGAACTACTAATTACTGTTTGTTCCACATCACAGTGCATAGCTACATCTTGTGCTTGGAGATTCTAGCCCGAACAAAGGAAATAGCTAGAGTTTGGCTTGGCATAGAAATGATATCTTGAAATAGAAGAACTACTAATTACTGTTTGTTCCACATCACAGCGTATAGCTACATCTTGTGCTTGGAGATTCTAGCCCGAACAAAGGAAATAACTAGAGTTTGGCTTAGCATAGAATTGAGATCTTGAAATAGAAGAACTACTAATTACTGTTTGTTCCACATCACAGTGCATAGCTACATCTTGTGCTTGGAGATTCTAGCCCGAACAAAGGAAATAGCTAGAGTTTGGCTTGGCATAGAAATGATATCTTGAAATAGAAGAACTACTAATTACTGTTTGTTCCACATCACAGCGTATAGCTACATCTTGTGCTTGGAGATTCTAGCCCGAACAAAGGAAATAACTAGAGTTTGGCTTAGCATAGAATTGAGATCTTGAAATAGAAGAACTACTAATTACTGTTTGTTCCACATCACAGCGTATAGCTACATCTTGTGCTTGGAGATTCTAGCCCGAACAAAGGAAATAACTAGAGTTTGGCTTAGCATAGAAATGATATCTTGAAATAGAAGAACTACTAATTACTGTTTGTTCCACATCACAGTGCATAGCTACATCTTGTGCTTGGAGATTCTAGCCCGAACAAAGGAAATAACTAGAGTTTGGCTTGGCATAGAAATGATATCTTGAAATAGAAGAACTACTAATTACTGTTTGTTCCACATCACAGTGCATAGCTACATCTTGTGCTTGGAGATTCTAGCCCGAACAAAGGAAATAACTAGAGTTTGGCTTAGCATAGAATTGAGATCTTGAAATAGAAGAACTACTAATTACTGTTTGTTCCACATCACAGCGTATAGCTACATCTTGTGCTTGGAGATTCTAGCCCGAACAAAGGAAATAGCTAGAGTTTGGCTTAGCATAGAATTGAGATCTTGAAATAGAAGAACTACTAATTACTGTTTGTTCCACATCACAGCGTATAGCTACATCTTGTGCTTGGAGATTCTAGCCCGAACAAAGGAAATAACTAGAGTTTGGCTTAGCATAGAATTGAGATCTTGAAATAGAAGAACTACTAATTACTGTTTGTTCCACATCACAGCGTATAGCTACATCTTGTGCTTGGAGATTCTAGCCCGAACAAAGGAAATAACTAGAGTTTGGCTTAGCATAGAATTGAGATCTTGAAATAGAAGAACTACTAATTACTGTTTGTTCCACATCACAGCGTATAGCTACATCTTGTGCTTGGAGATTCTAGCCCGAACAAAGGAAATAACTAGAGTTTGGCTTAGCATAGAATTGAGATCTTGAAATAGAAGAACTACTAATTACTGTTTGTTCCACATCACAGTGCATAGCTACATCTTGTGCTTGGAGATTCTAGCCCGAACAAAGGAAATAACTAGAGTTTGGCTTGGCATAGAAATGATATCTTGAAATAGAAGAACTACTAATTACTGTTTGTTCCACATCACAGCGTATAGCTACATCTTGTGCTTGGAGATTCTAGCCCGAACAAAGGAAATAACTAGAGTTTGGCTTAGCATAGAATTGAGATCTTGAAATAGAAGAACTACTAATTACTGTTTGTTCCACATCACAGTGCATAGCTACATCTTGTGCTTGGAGATTCTAGCCCGAACAAAGGAAATAGCTAGAGTTTGGCTTGGCATAGAAATGATATCTTGAAATAGAAGAACTACTAATTACTGTTTGTTCCACATCACAGCGTATAGCTACATCTTGTGCTTGGAGATTCTAGCCCGAACAAAGGAAATAACTAGAGTTTGGCTTAGCATAGAATTGAGATCTTGAAATAGAAGAACTACTAATTACTGTTTGTTCCACATCACAGTGCATAGCTACATCTTGTGCTTGGAGATTCTAGCCCGAACAAAGGAAATAACTAGAGTTTGGCTTAGCATAGAATTGAGATCTTGAAATAGAAGAGCTACTAATTACTGTTTGTTCCACATCACAGCGTATAGCTACATCTTGTGCTTGGAGATTCTAGCCCGAACAAAGGAAATAACTAGAGTTTGGCTTAGCATAGAATTGAGATCTTGAAATAGAAGAACTACTAATTACTGTTTGTTCCACATCACAGCGTATAGCTACATCTTGTGCTTGGAGATTCTAGCCCGAACAAAGGAAATAACTAGAGTTTGGCTTAGCATAGAATTGAGATCTGGAAATAGAAAACTACTAATTACTGTTTGTTCCACATCACAGGCGTATAGCTACATCTTGTGCTTGGAGATTCTAGCCCGAAC
>JBAIZL010000124.1:0-127183 GCA_036971475.1 Prosapia bicincta
GACAGCGGGACACTAACCTAACAAGCCGAAAGCGGGACATAATAGCGTCCCCCGAGTAAATCTAGGGACAGCGGGACACTAACCTAACAAGCCGAAAGCGGGACATAATAGCGTCCCCCGAGTAAATCTAGGGACAGCGGGACACTAACCTAACAAGCCGAAAGCGGGACATAATAGCGTCCCCCGAGTAAATCTAGGGACAGCGGGACACTAACCTAACAAGCCGAAAGCGGGACATAATAGCGTCCCCCGAGTAAATCTAGGGACAGCGGGACACTAACCTAACAAGCCGAAAGCGGGACATAATAGCGTCCCCCGAGTAAATCTAGGGACAGCGGGACACTAACCTAACAAGCCGAAAGCGGGACATAATAGCGTCCCCCGAGTAAATCTAGGGACAGCGGGACACTAACCTAACAAGCCGAAAGCGGGACATAATAGCGTCCCCCGAGTAAATCTAGGGACAGCGGGACACTAACCTAACAAGCCGAAAGCGGGACATAATAGCGTCCCCCGAGTAAATCTAGGGACAGCGGGACACTAACCTAACAAGCCGAAAGCGGGACATAATAGCGTCCCCCGAGTAAATCTAGGGACAGCGGGACACTAACCTAACAAGCCGAAAGCGGGACATAATAGCGTCCCCCGAGTAAATCTAGGGACAGCGGGACACTAACCTAACAAGCCGAAAGCGGGACATAATAGCGTCCCCCGAGTAAATCTAGGGACAGCGGGACACTAACCTAACAAGCCGAAAGCGGGACATAATAGCGTCCCCCGAGTAAATCTAGGGACAGCGGGACACTAACCTAACAAGCCGAAAGCGGGACATAATAGCGTCCCCCGAGTAAATCTAGGGACAGCGGGACACTAACCTAACAAGCCGAAAGCGGGACATAATAGCGTCCCCCGAGTAAATCTAGGGACAGCGGGACACTAACCTAACAAGCCGAAAGCGGGACATAATAGCGTCCCCCGAGTAAATCTAGGGACAGCGGGACACTAACCTAACAAGCCGAAAGCGGGACATAATAGCGTCCCCCGAGTAAATCTAGGGACAGCGGGACACCAACCTAACAAGCCGAAAGCGGGACATAATAGCGTCCCCCGAGTAAATCTAGGGACAGCGGGACACTAACCTAACAAGCCGAAAGCGGGACATAATAGCGTCCCCCGAGTAAATCTAGGGACAGCGGGACACTAACCTAACAAGCCGAAAGCGGGACATAATAGCGTCCCCCGAGTAAATCTAGGGACAGCGGGACACTAACCTAACAAGCCGAAAGCGGGACATAATAGCGTCCCCCGAGTAAATCTAGGGACAGCGGGACACTAACCTAACAAGCCGAAAGCGGGACATAATAGCGTCCCCCGAGTAAATCTAGGGACAGCGGGACACTAACCTAACAAGCCGAAAGCGGGACATAATAGCGTCCCCCGAGTAAATCTAGGGACAGCGGGACACCAACCTAACAAGCCGAAAGCGGGACATAATAGCGTCCACCGAGTAAATCTAGGGACAGCGGGACACTAACCTAACAAGCCGAAAGCGGGACATAATAGCGTCCCCCGAGTAAATCTAGGGACAGCGGGACACTAACCTAACAAGCCGAAAGCGGGACATAATAGCGTCCCCCGAGTAAATCTAGGGACAGCGGGACACTAACCTAACAAGCCGAAAGCGGGACATAATAGCGTCCCCCGAGTAAATCTAGGGACAGCGGGACACTAACCTAACAAGCCGAAAGCGGGACATAATAGCGTCCCCCGAGTAAATCTAGGGACAGCGGGACACTAACCTAACAAGCCGAAAGCGGGACATAATAGCGTCCCCCGAGTAAATCTAGGGACAGCGGGACACTAACCTAACAAGCCGAAAGCGGGACATAATAGCGTCCCCCGAGTAAATCTAGGGACAGCGGGACACTAACCTAACAAGCCGAAAGCGGGACATAATAGCGTCCCCCGAGTAAATCTAGGGACAGCGGGACACCAACCTAACAAGCCGAAAGCGGGACATAATAGCGTCCCCCGAGTAAATCTAGGGACAGCGGGACACCAACCTAACAAGCCGAAAGCGGGACATAATAGCGTCCACCGAGTAAATCTAGAGATAGCGGGACACTAACCTAACAAGCCGAAAGCGGGACATAATAGCGTCCACCGAGTAAATCTAGGGACAGCGGGACACTAACCTAACAAGCCGAAAGCGGGACATAATAGCGTCCCTCGAGTAAATCTAGGGACAGCGGGACACTAACCTAACAAGCCGAAAGCGGGACATAATAGCGTCCCCCGAGTAAATCTAGGGACAGCGGGACACTAACCTAACAAGCCGAAAGCGGGACATAATAGCGTCCACCGAGTAAATCTAGAGATAGCGGGATACTAACCTAACAAGCCGAAAGCGGGACATAATAGCGTCCACCGAGTAAATCTAGGGACAGCGGGACACTAACCTAACAAGCCGAAAGCGGGACATAATAGCGTCCACCGAGTAAATCTAGGGACAGCGGGACACTAACCTAACAAGCCGAAAGCGGGACATAATAGCGTCCACCGAGTAAATCTAGAGATAGCGGGATACTAACCTAACAAGCCGAAAGCGGGACATAATAGCGTCCACCGAGTAAATCTAGGGACAGCGGGACACTAACCTAACAAGCCGAAAGCGGGACATAATAGCGTCCACCGAGTAAATCTAGAGATAGCGGGATACTAACCTAACAAGCCGAAAGCGGGACATAATAGCGTCCCCCGAGTAAATCTAGGGATAGAGGGACACTAACCTAACAAGCCGAAAGCGGGACATAATAGCGTCCACCGAGTAAATCTAGGGACAGCGGGACACTAACCTAACAAGCCGAAAGCGGGACATAATAGCGTCCACCGAGTAAATCTAGGGACAGCGGGACACTAACCTAACAAGCCGAAAGCGGGACATAATAGCGTCCCCAGAGTAAATCTAGGGACAGCGGGACACTAACCTAACAAGCCGAAAGCGGGATATAATAGCGTCCCCCGAGTAAATCTAGGGACAGCGGGACACTAACCTAACAAGCCGAAAGCGGGACATAATAGCGTCCACCGAGTAAATCTAGGGACAGCGAGATACTAACCTAACAAGCCGAAAGCGGGACATAATAGCGTCCCCCGAGTAAATCTAGGGACAGCGGGACACTAACCTAACAAGCCGAAAGCGGGACATAATAGCGTCCACCGAGTAAATCTAGGGACAGCGGGAAACTAACCTAACAAGCCGAAAGCGGGACATAATAGCGTCCCCCGAGTAAATCTAGGGACAGCGGGACACTAACCTAACAAGCCGAAAGCGGGACATAATAGCGTCCACCGAGTAAATCTAGGGACAGCGGGACACTAACCTAACAAGCCGAAAGCGGGACATAATAGCGTCCACCGAGTAAATCTAGGGACAGCGGGAAACTAACCTAACAAGCCGAAAGCGGGACATAATAGCGTCCCCCGAGTAAATCTAGGGATAGAGGGACACTAACCTAACAAGCCGAAAGCGGGACATAATAGCGTCCACCGAGTAAATCTAGGGACAGCGGGACACTAACCTAACAAGCCGAAAGCGGGACATAATAGCGTCCCCCGAGTAAATCTAGGGACAGCGGGACACTAACCTAACAAGTCGAAAGCGGGACATAATAGCGTCCACCGAGTAAATCTAGGGACAGCGGGACACTAACCTAACAAGCCGAAAGCGGGATATAATAGCGTCCACCGAGTAAATCTAGGGACAGCGGGACACTAACCTAACAAGCCGAAAGCGGGACATAATAGCGTCCACCGAGTAAATCTAGGGACAGCGGGACACTAACCTAACAAGCCGAAAGCGGGATATAATAGCGTCCACCGAGTAAATCTAGGGACAGCGGGACACTAACCTAACAAGCCGAAAGCGGGACATAATAGCGTCCACCGAGTAAATCTAGGGACAGCGGGACACTAACCTAACAAGCCGAAAGCGGGACATAATAGCGTCCACCGAGTAAATCTAGGGACAGCGGGACACTAACCTAACAAGCCGAAAGCGGGATATAATAGCGTCCACCGAGTAAATCTAGGGACAGCGGGACACTAACCTAACAAGCCGAAAGCGGGATATAATAGCGTCCACCGAGTAAATCTAGGGACAGCGGGACACTAACCTAACAAGCCGAAAGCGGGACATAATAGCGTCCACCGAGTAAATCTAGGGACAGCGGGACACTAACCTAACAAGCCGAAAGCGGGACATAATAGCGTCCCCCGAGTAAATCTAGGGACAGCGGGACACTAACCTAACAAGCCGAAAGCGGGATATAATAGCGTCCACCGAGTAAATCTAGGGACAGCGGGACACTAACCTAACAAGCCGAAAGCGGGACATAATAGCGTCCACCGAGTAAATCTAGGGACAGCGGGACACTAACCTAACAAGCCGAAAGCGGGATATAATAGCGTCCACCGAGTAAATCTAGGGACAGCGGGACACTAACCTAACAAGCCGAAAGCGGGATATAATAGCGTCCACCGAGTAAATCTAGGGACAGCGGGACACTAACCTAACAAGCCGAAAGCGGGACATAATAGCGTCCACCGAGTAAATCTAGGGATAGAGGGACACTAACCTAACAAGCCGAAAGCGGGATATAATAGCGTCCACCGAGTAAATCTAGGGACAGCGGGACACTAACCTAACAAGCCGAAAGCGGGACATAATAGCGTCCACCGAGTAAATCTAGGGACAGCGAGATACTAACCTAACAAGCCGAAAGCGGGATATAATAGCGTCCACCGAGTAAATCTAGGGACAGCGGGACACTAACCTAACAAGCCGAAAGCGGGACATAATAGCGTCCCCCGAGTAAATCTAGGGACAGCGGGACACTAACCTAACAAGCCGAAAGCGGGACATAATAGCGTCCCCCGAGTAAATCTAGGGACAGCGGGACACTAACCTAACAAGCCGAAAGCGGGACATAATAGCGTCCCCCGAGTAAATCTAGGGATAGAGGGACACTAACCTAACAAGCCGAAAGCGGGACATAATAGCGTCCACCGAGTAAATCTAGGGACAGCGGGACACTAACCTAACAAGCCGAAAGCGGGACATAATAGCGTCCACCGAGTAAATCTAGGGATAGAGGGACACTAACCTAACAAGCCGAAAGCGGGACATAATAGCGTCCCCCGAGTAAATCTAGGGATAGAGGGACACTAACCTAACAAGCCGAAAGCGGGACATAATAGCGTCCCCCGAGTAAATCTAGGGATAGAGGGACACTAACCTAACAAGCCGAAAGCGGGACATAATAGCGTCCACCGAGTAAATCTAGGGACAGCGGGACACTAACCTAACAAGCCGAAAGCGGGACATAATAGCGTCCCCCGAGTAAATCTAGGGATAGAGGGACACTAACCTAACAAGCCGAAAGCGGGACATAATAGCGTCCACCGAGTAAATCTAGGGACAGCGGGACACTAACCTAACAAGCCGAAAGCGGGACATAATAGCGTCCCCCGAGTAAATCTAGGGATAGAGGGACACTAACCTAACAAGCCGAAAGCGGGACATAATAGCGTCCACCGAGTAAATCTAGGGACAGCGGGACACTAACCTAACAAGCCGAAAGCGGGACATAATAGCGTCCCCCGAGTAAATCTAGGGATAGAGGGACACTAACCTAACAAGCCGAAAGCGGGACATAATAGCGTCCCCCGAGTAAATCTAGGGACAGCGGGACACTAACCTAACAAGCCGAAAGCGGGACATAATAGCGTCCCCCGAGTAAATCTAGGGACAGCGGGACACTAACCTAACAAGCCGAAAGCGGGACATAATAGCGTCCCCCGAGTAAATCTAGGGATAGAGGGACACTAACCTAACAAGCCGAAAGCGGGACATAATAGCGTCCACCGAGTAAATCTAGGGACAGCGGGACACTAACCTAACAAGCCGAAAGCGGGACATAATAGCGTCCACCGAGTAAATCTAGGGACAGCGGGACACTAACCTAACAAGCCGAAAGCGGGACATAATAGCGTCCACCGAGTAAATCTAGGGACAGCGGGACACTAACCTAACAAGCCGAAAGCGGGACATAATAGCGTCCCCCGAGTAAATCTAGGGACAGCGGGACACTAACCTAACAAGCCGAAAGCGGGACATAATAGCGTCCCCCGAGTAAATCTAGGGACAGCGGGACACTAACCTAACAAGCCGAAAGCGGGATATAATAGCGTCCACCGAGTAAATCTAGGGACAGCGGGACACTAACCTAACAAGCCGAAAGCGGGATATAATAGCGTCCACCGAGTAAATCTAGGGACAGCGGGACACTAACCTAACAAGCCGAAAGCGGGACATAATAGCGTCCACCGAGTAAATCTAGGGACAGCGGGACACTAACCTAACAAGCCGAAAGCGGGATATAATAGCGTCCACCGAGTAAATCTAGGGACAGCGGGACACTAACCTAACAAGCCGAAAGCGGGATATAATAGCGTCCACCGAGTAAATCTAGGGACAGCGGGACACTAACCTAACAAGCCGAAAGCGGGACATAATAGCGTCCACCGAGTAAATCTAGGGACAGCGGGACACTAACCTAACAAGCCGAAAGCGGGATATAATAGCGTCCACCGAGTAAATCTAGGGACAGCGGGACACTAACCTAACAAGCCGAAAGCGGGATATAATAGCGTCCACCGAGTAAATCTAGGGACAGCGGGACACTAACCTAACAAGCCGAAAGCGGGACATAATAGCGTCCACCGAGTAAATCTAGGGATAGAGGGACACTAACCTAACAAGCCGAAAGCGGGATATAATAGCGTCCACCGAGTAAATCTAGGGACAGCGGGACACTAACCTAACAAGCCGAAAGCGGGACATAATAGCGTCCACCGAGTAAATCTAGGGACAGCGAGATACTAACCTAACAAGCCGAAAGCGGGACATAATAGCGTCCACCGAGTAAATCTAGGGACAGCGGGACACTAACCTAACAAGCCGAAAGCGGGACATAATAGCGTCCACCGAGTAAATCTAGGGACAGCGGGACACTAACCTAACAAGCCGAAAGCGGGACATAATAGCGTCCACCGAGTAAATCTAGGGACAGCGGGACACTAACCTAACAAGCCGAAAGCGGGACATAATAGCGTCCACCGAGTAAATCTAGGGACAGCGGGACACTAACCTAACAAGCCGAAAGCGGGACATAATAGCGTCCCCCGAGTAAATCTAGGGACAGCGGGACACTAACCTAACAAGCCGAAAGCGGGACATAATAGCGTCCCCCGAGTAAATCTAGGGACAGCGGGACACTAACCTAACAAGCCGAAAGCGGGACATAATAGCGTCCACCGAGTAAATCTAGGGACAGCGGGACACTAACCTAACAAGCCGAAAGCGGGACATAATAGCGTCCACCGAGTAAATCTAGGGACAGCGGGACACTAACCTAACAAGCCGAAAGCGGGACATAATAGCGTCCCCCGAGTAAATCTAGGGACAGCGGGACACTAACCTAACAAGCCGAAAGCGGGACATAATAGCGTCCACCGAGTAAATCTAGAGATAGCGGGATACTAACCTAACAAGCCGAAAGCGGGACATAATAGCGTCCCCCGAGTAAATCTAGGGACAGCGGGACACTAACCTAACAAGCCGAAAGCGGGACATAATAGCGTCCCCCGAGTAAATCTAGGGACAGCGGGACACTAACCTAACAAGCCGAAAGCGGGACATAATAGCGTCCCCCGAGTAAATCTAGAGATAGCGGGATACTAACCTAACAAGCCGAAAGCGGGACATAATAGCGTCCCCCGAGTAAATCTAGAGATAGCGGGATACTAACCTAACAAGCCGAAAGCGGGACATAATAGCGTCCACCGAGTAAATCTAGGGACAGCGGGACACTAACCTAACAAGCCGAAAGCGGGACATAATAGCGTCCCCCGAGTAAATCTAGGGACAGCGGGACACTAACCTAACAAGCCGAAAGCGGGACATAATAGCGTCCCCCGAGTAAATCTAGGGACAGCGGGACACTAACCTAACAAGCCGAAAGCGGGACATAATAGCGTCCCCCGAGTAAATCTAGGGACAGCGGGACACTAACCTAACAAGCCGAAAGCGGGACATAATAGCGTCCCCCGAGTAAATCTAGGGACAGCGGGACACTAACCTAACAAGCCGAAAGCGGGACATAATAGCGTCCCCCGAGTAAATCTAGAGATAGCGGGACACTAACCTAACAAGCCGAAAGCGGGACATAATAGCGTCCCCCGAGTAAATCTAGGGACAGCGGGACACTAACCTAACAAGCCGAAAGCGGGACATAATAGCGTCCCCCGAGTAAATCTAGAGATAGCGGGATACTAACCTAACAAGCCGAAAGCGGGACATAATAGCGTCCCCCGAGTAAATCTAGAGATAGCGGGATACTAACCTAACAAGCCGAAAGCGGGACATAATAGCGTCCACCGAGTAAATCTAGGGACAGCGGGATACTAACCTAACAAGCCGAAAGCGGGACATAATAGCGTCCCCCGAGTAAATCTAGAGATAGCGGGACACTAACCTAACAAGCCGAAAGCGGGACATAATAGCGTCCCCCGAGTAAATCTAGGGACAGCGGGACACTAACCTAACAAGCCGAAAGCGGGACATAATAGCGTCCCCCGAGTAAATCTAGAGATAGCGGGACACTAACCTAACAAGCCGAAAGCGGGACATAATAGCGTCCCCCGAGTAAATCTAGAGATAGCGGGATACTAACCTAACAAGCCGAAAGCGGGACATAATAGCGTCCCCCGAGTAAATCTAGAGATAGCGGGATACTAACCTAACAAGCCGAAAGCGGGACATAATAGCGTCCACCGAGTAAATCTAGGGACAGCGGGACACTAACCTAACAAGCCGAAAGCGGGACATAATAGCGTCCCCCGAGTAAATCTAGGGACAGCGGGACACTAACCTAACAAGCCGAAAGCGGGACATAATAGCGTCCCCCGAGTAAATCTAGGGACAGCGGGACACTAACCTAACAAGCCGAAAGCGGGACATAATAGCGTCCCCCGAGTAAATCTAGGGACAGCGGGACACTAACCTAACAAGCCGAAAGCGGGACATAATAGCGTCCCCCGAGTAAATCTAGGGACAGCGGGACACTAACCTAACAAGCCGAAAGCGGGACATAATAGCGTCCCCCGAGTAAATCTAGGGACAGCGGGACACTAACCTAACAAGCCGAAAGCGGGACATAATAGCGTCCCCCGAGTAAATCTAGGGACAGCGGGACACTAACCTAACAAGCCGAAAGCGGGACATAATAGCGTCCCCCGAGTAAATCTAGAGATAGCGGGATACTAACCTAACAAGCCGAAAGCGGGACATAATAGCGTCCCCCGAGTAAATCTAGGGACAGCGGGACACTAACCTAACAAGCCGAAAGCGGGACATAATAGCGTCCACCGAGTAAATCTAGAGATAGCGGGATACTAACCTAACAAGCCGAAAGCGGGACATAATAGCGTCCCCCGAGTAAATCTAGGGACAGCGGGACACTAACCTAACAAGCCGAAAGCGGGACATAATAGCGTCCACCGAGTAAATCTAGAGATAGCGGGATACTAACCTAACAAGCCGAAAGCGGGACATAATAGCGTCCACCGAGTAAATCTAGGGACAGCGGGACACTAACCTAACAAGCCGAAAGCGGGACATAATAGCGTCCCCCGAGTAAATCTAGGGACAGCGGGACACTAACCTAACAAGCCGAAAGCGGGACATAATAGCGTCCCCCGAGTAAATCTAGGGACAGCGGGACACTAACCTAACAAGCCGAAAGCGGGACATAATAGCGTCCCCCGAGTAAATCTAGGGACAGCGGGACACTAACCTAACAAGCCGAAAGCGGGACATAATAGCGTCCATCGAGTAAATCTAGGGACAGCGGGACACTAACCTAACAAGCCGAAAGCGGGACATAATAGCGTCCCCCGAGTAAATCTAGGGACAGCGGGACACTAACCTAACAAGCCGAAAGCGGGACATAATAGCGTCCATCGAGTAAATCTAGGGACAGCGGGACACTAACCTAACAAGCCGAAAGCGGGACATAATAGCGTCCCCCGAGTAAATCTAGGGACAGCGGGATACTAACCTAACAAGCCGAAAGCGGGACATAATAGCGTCCACCGAGTAAATCTAGGGACAGCGGGACACTAACCTAACAAGCCGAAAGCGGGACATAATAGCGTCCCCCGAGTAAATCTAGGGACAGCGGGACACTAACCTAACAAGCCGAAAGCGGGACATAATAGCGTCCCCCGAGTAAATCTAGGGACAGCGGGACACTAACCTAACAAGCCGAAAGCGGGACATAATAGCGTCCCCCGAGTAAATCTAGGGACAGCGGGACACTAACCTAACAAGCCGAAAGCGGGACGTAATAGCGTCCCCCGAGTAAATCTAGAGACAGCGGGACACTAACCTAACAAGCCGAAAGCGGGACATAATAGCGTCCCCCGAGTAAATCTAGGGACAGCGGGACACTAACCTAACAAGCCGAAAGCGGGACATAATAGCGTCCCCCGAGTAAATCTAGGGACAGCGGGACACTAACCTAACAAGCCGAAAGCGGGACATAATAGCGTCCCCCGAGTAAATCTAGGGACAGCGGGACACTAACCTAACAAGCCGAAAGCGGGACATAATAGCGTCCCCCGAGTAAATCTAGAGACAGCGGGACACTAACCTAACAAGCCGAAAGCGGGACATAATAGCGTCCCCCGAGTAAATCTAGGGACAGCGGGACACTAACCTAACAAGCCGAAAGCGGGATATAATAGCGTCCCCCGAGTAAATCTAGGGACAGCGGGACACTAACCTAACAAGCCGAAAGCGGGACATAATAGCGTCCCCCGAGTAAATCTAGGGACAGCGGGACACTAACCTAACAAGCCGAAAGCGGGACATAATAGCGTCCCCCGAGTAAATCTAGGGACAGCGGGACACTAACCTAACAAGCCGAAAGCGGGACATAATAGCGTCCCCCGAGTAAATCTAGGGACAGCGGGACACTAACCTAACAAGCCGAAAGCGGGACATAATAGCGTCCCCCGAGTAAATCTAGGGACAGCGGGACACTAACCTAACAAGCCGAAAGCGGGACATAATAGCGTCCCCCGAGTAAATCTAGGGACAGCGGGACACTAACCTAACAAGCCGAAAGCGGGACATAATAGCGTCCCCCGAGTAAATCTAGGGACAGCGGGACACTAACCTAACAAGCCGAAAGCGGGACATAATAGCGTCCCCCGAGTAAATCTAGGGACAGCGGGACACTAACCTAACAAGCCGAAAGCGGGACATAATAGCGTCCCCCGAGTAAATCTAGGGACAGCGGGACACTAACCTAACAAGCCGAAAGCGGGACATAATAGCGTCCCCCGAGTAAATCTAGGGACAGCGGGACACTAACCTAACAAGCCGAAAGCGGGACATAATAGCGTCCCCCGAGTAAATCTAGGGACAGCGGGACACTAACCTAACAAGCCGAAAGCGGGACATAATAGCGTCCACCGAGTAAATCTAGGGACAGCGGGACACTAACCTAACAAGCCGAAAGCGGGACATAATAGCGTCCCCCGAGTAAATCTAGGGACAGCGGGACACTAACCTAACAAGCCGAAAGCGGGACATAATAGCGTCCCCCGAGTAAATCTAGGGACAGCGGGACACTAACCTAACAAGCCGAAAGCGGGACATAATAGCGTCCCCCGAGTAAATCTAGGGACAGCGGGACACTAACCTAACAAGCCGAAAGCGGGACATAATAGCGTCCCCCGAGTAAATCTAGGGACAGCGGGACACTAACCTAACAAGCCGAAAGCGGGACATAATAGCGTCCCCCGAGTAAATCTAGGGACAGCGGGACACTAACCTAACAAGCCGAAAGCGGGACATAATAGCGTCCCCCGAGTAAATCTAGGGACAGCGGGACACTAACCTAACAAGCCGAAAGCGGGACATAATAGCGTCCACCGAGTAAATCTAGGGACAGCGGGACACTAACCTAACAAGCCGAAAGCGGGACATAATAGCGTCCACCGAGTAAATCTAGGGACAGCGGGACACTAACCTAACAAGCCGAAAGCGGGACATAATAGCGTCCCCCGAGTAAATCTAGGGACAGCGGGATACTAACCTAACAAGCCGAAAGCGGGACATAATAGCGTCCACCGAGTAAATCTAGGGACAGCGGGACACTAACCTAACAAGCCGAAAGCGGGACATAATAGCGTCCCCCGAGTAAATCTAGGGACAGCGGGACACTAACCTAACAAGCCGAAAGCGGGACGGATGGTCACCTTAAGATAAACATAACTCAATAGACTACTCAACCATTACTCAATAGCCTTCACGGTAAGGAGTTGCAGACCCTCTACCCGTATTGAACACAACCTTAGTGCATCACCACTAGGCTGTATACTAGTTACTTGCCTGAAATTACACAGCAAATACGAATGTTTTTTTAAATAAAAATATATGATTTTCAGAGTAAAACATTGAACCTGCCCATACATTTTTAAAATTATGACTGACGGTCTTTAAGTTGGTGCCAAACTGAATCCTATTAGCGTAATTTAACACTCGAGAAAAGCAGGTCTGGAGCCGGTGGCGGACTTCCCATTAGGCACATTAGGCACACTAGGCACGTGCCTATGGGCGCAGCCTTGAGGGGCGGTAGGCGGCAGCCGTTTTTTTTGTACCGATGAGTTTTAGTAACAATAGTAATAGTACCTAGTTAAATTTGGTGAATGTCAATGTGAATCTCAGTTAAATCAGTGGCTGATCCAGCATGGGGCGCCCCCCCCTGAGAATAGAAAACTTCCTTTTATTTTATTGTTTTTTAATTTTATCGATGAAACCAAAATAAATTTTCTAATTAATTTTTATAAAAAGTCTTTAAATAATATCTGATCTATATTTCTTTGAACAGGCATGAAAACGGATTCGTATGGTGAAACTTTAAAAGCATTATACAGTATTACGTTGGGACGTTTTTAATAAATTCACTAATGAAGCGCAAAGGGGCGGCCGCCCGAATTGTGCCTAGGGACGGCACCATGGCAAAGTCCGCCACTGTCTGGAGGCATAATCATGCCAAACCGTAGCAGATTTTAATTTTAACAAATCCACAAGGAAAAGGGATGACAGCGTTGCAAAGAAGAAACCGTCGCTACGTGTAAACGATAATTTTGCTTTAAATATTTCATCACCCCCACGCTAATTCACCAAATTTATTCCGGAAATTTCGATATTACATAATGTTGAATGATTTATTCACCGAAATTTATGCCATCGGTAACATAACTGCCGTGGTAACATAAACTTACGATCCTCCGACTGACATCATTTAGTTCCTGTGCACACAAGACAGATAGATTAGACCTAATGAAAGATGATACAGTATTTCTTAGGCGTGAATTTTGTAGATATTGGAGTTACAAGTTTTCTGGATACCTGAGCTGATATGATGTAGATCAACAAATTCTGTTTGTCGATTAATAGAAAGTTTTTATACAAGGTTGAAAAGTATTAGGTCTACTTATTTATAGTTTTTTAAATTTATGGTTATAAACAATTCCACTTTATTATTTTTTTTACAAAGTGTAAAGTCCGTTTTTGTAAAGTCCGTTTTCCAATTCTTCACACAAAAATATTTGCTATGAACACAAATATTCATATCAAGTATGTAACTGAATGTTTGAAGTTTTGGACATGGCACTCTAGAAAACCCCTGAGTGAGGAAATAGCGATGTTTTTTATTCTGCCATTTTTACCTACATCCACCTTTTGTTACTCCCGTAAAGCCCAGCCCATGCATACCCTTTGACTTTCTATGACGGCATCGGACTCAGCACCCGCAAAAACCTCGAGTAATCATTTCCAATGAAAATTTTTTGCATTCTCACATTTTACCCCGATTCATCAGTTCGCTACCTCCGTAGAGCAACACCAGTGCATCCCCATTGATTTTTTACTACATAATTGAACTCAGCACTCTCAGTAAAAATCCCTGGGTGATTATTTTCTAGCGTTTTTTAAAACAACTCACATTTTTACCCGACTTCATCCCTTTGCTACTCCTGAGAGCCACGTTTGTGCATCCCCGTTTACTTTCGATGACGAGATTGGTGTTAGAACCCTCAAAAACCTCCGAGTGATTATTTTTTGGCTTCTGATATTTTTTACCCCCAATTCGCCAATTGGCAACACCGTGCAACGTCATTGACTTTCTATGACGTCATTGGACTCAGCACTCTCACTAAAGAACCGATTGATCATTTTCTAGCGTTTTTTTCCATCTCACATTTCTACCCCATGTTTCCCTTTTGCTACTCGCTAAGAGCAGCGCCCTTGCATCCCGTTAGCTTTTGATGACTGCATTGGATTCAGCACCTCAAAAACGCCCAAGTGAATATTTTTAAATTTTTTTTGGTCTTTTGCCATTTTTACCCCAATTTACCAATTTGCTAGTTCCGTAGAGCAACATCCGCACTGACTTTCGATGACGACAATGGACTCAGTACTCTCCCTAAAAACCCCCGAATGATCATTTTCTTTCATCTGTCTTGTTCCCCCTAATGCATCCCTTTGCTATTCCTGTAGAGCCACACTCGCGAATCCCCGTTAAATATCAATGACAGCACTGGACTCAGCACTGTCAAAACACCTAGTGATGATTTTCTAGCGATTTTTTGCCATTGACCTTCTTACCTCTATTCTCCTCTTTGCCACACCCGCGCTTGCCCGTTAGATTTCAACAGTTATTACACCAGCAATACACCAGGACTTATGTGACATATTGGTCAGGAGTAGAGAATCTGTCACTTGATGAAAGGAAGATGCTGATATTACACAGTTTAAACATTCCATTAGTCAGACTTTCTTGCTATAATGACACACTGTTGGTTCTCTTATTGTTTGTGGCTTGGTAATAATATATACATCAGCTGTCATATTTTTATTGGATTGAAAACAATATACACTGGCTGCCATATTAGTACATTAGTCAATGTTGTTTTTCTAGGATTTCATGAAATTAGAGTTCATGGAGTAGTATCATATTTAGAAAGAAGAAATTATTTAGAAGAAATTATACACAACGAAAAACATATATAAACAACTTTTTCAAGTGACTGCCATATCGTATCAAAATAAAATGCTGCCATATTGATAGCGGGTTCTATATTTATACAAAGGGACCTTTACGTGTGTATGTGTGTTGAATAATCAAAGGCATTTAAGTTAAAAATGGCCGTTTCATAAAATGATCCCACTCGGTGGCATAACCATATAGTATCAAGGAGGAAGATAGTATAACATTAAAGTTCTAAACTATTACAAAAACTCATCTCTTCAAATTTAGAGTACAAAAATAACTAGTAAATATGAACTTTAATTTTAGAAGTTAATTATACTTAGAAAAATTAGCAATCATACTGCTCTTGTCAATTTTGGCCAACAATTCTTAAAAACACGCTTCACTTTGTGAAGGTTTGATAAACATAAAGGAAGTGAATCCTACTGAGAATTTTTATAATGCATTTTATATCAATACTAAGAAAAACTCTCCTACTCTCCTCCTCTACAAATTTAATGACATAGTACAGTACAAATAATGTAGGTATGTTGGGGGTGGAGTGTGGGTAATGGAGCAGACTCTGAAGCACGCCTCACTAATTATCTTCACCACTGGATCTTCATCAATGTCTTATGAAAGTTATTTTACCTAGTACAAAAGTTATTTTACCTAGTACAAAAGTTATTTTTTAGCCACTTACAAAACTAGGCTACTTCGTTTGACTATTGTTATTGTGATATTTTGCTATCTGGTCAATTGAAAATAACCATATACATATTACTAATAATTACTTTAATTACTTTCATAAGTGATAATTATTGTTCATATTTTTCATGGCTTTTTTACTTTTAGTGCAAGTTAAAAAACAAAAATAAAATTTATTTACGTATATTGTTAAAAATTAAACCTTATTTTAGACTTACTTGAACCAACAACACAGCAGTTATGACATACTGATATATCAAGTAACCTTGGTTAAGTATTTGTGTCAGGAATATCAGAGCAATTAATAGTCCTAGACTTGGGGAAGCTACCATCAACAAAGTCCCTTTCCGACCAATGTAACACATGCTGAAAGCAGATACAAAGCAGCCCACTGTTGATCCAATTAACACCCATGTTTCTGGAAAAAGAAATATTTTTGACATGATCATTAAGTGAAAATTCATAAGTGTATAGTTGTTGCATATATTAACATGTTGCATCATACAACATTTTCTAATGGCAACACATTTTTATTATATTACAACTGTTTCCACTTAATGTGTTGGGTAAGAGTTTGATACTTGATAGTTACAGTTTTTATCTTATTTTTGTAGACGTGGAATGCTGGTTTTTCTTTCCATTTATATATTTCTTTCTAAATATTTAGTCCATAGAATTTAAAACCATGATGAAATATTAGGAATGTTTTTTTAAGATATATTTTATGCGATAAACAAATTCAACAATGTGTCTTACAACGCTGCATTATGTACACAAACAATTTTACAAAGTAGATGGACTCTATCTGAAAAACGTGTATGGTTTTAAAATTAATATTTCGATAGGATGACTTTAAGGGGTTTTAAAAATTAAAACAGTAGCTTAGAGGAATTAATACTTTAAGTTGTATAAAATTAGTGGCATTTACGTTTATGTTATTCTTTCATCCTTTTAAAAATGATTTATTTCAAAGTCAGAGATTTTATTATATTTCAGTATTGTCGGCAAAAAGAGAAGTTATAACATAAAATTTATACTTTGTTAAAAAAATTACAATATTAACTTTTAAATGTAAATACTTTCTTTAAACACTTTTAAATGTTTTAAACTTGCCTATAGTAGCACTTACTTTGCTTGTTGAGGACGGCCTCCCATCGGAGATGAGTTGACAAAGGGACACATCTCCCGAAACGGCCGTCCTCAACAAGCAAAGTAAGTGCTACTATAGGCAAGTTTAAAACATTTAAAAGTGTTTAGTGATTACTAGTAGCTCACGTGAAGATGGAATCAACAAATGTAAATACTTTGTTAAAAGATACATTTACCCATGTGATGTAAGGTCAGTGCCACATTCCTACTTGGATTGTACCTGATGAAATATTTCATGTAATTTTAGGGGGATGAAGAAAAAAGAAGAGAAGGGCTTTGGTACCAAAAATATATATACAGTATTTGTATATAAAAATATATGTGAGGTGTATGTAATGTCTGCACTTAATTTCATATCACCTATTGCAATAGTTTGCACCTTTTTATACCTTTTTGTAATTGTTTCACCTTAATTATTAATATTTTTTGATATATCATAATTACTCAATTATTCATAACTAAATTAAATCCTCATTATATAATTTTAAACGTAATTTGTCAATTTATTGTAAACAATACTTAATTGGAATTGATATATAAAGAAATTATGTAATTTGTTCTAGAAGCTTCTGTATTCGTGACAAAACATGTAAAAATGCAATTATCTTGTAAAAATGTCATTATCATGTACAAGGATGTAATTAATGAGTTTTTGATGATGAAAAATATCAAGTGATACAATTTAGTCTTTCTCCAGACTCCGTCTTCTTCAGACGTCAAAGTGTCAGTTTTCAAATGAAGTAACTAGTTTCAATTTCTAGTTAAATGTTTTCAAGCTAAGTCTTAATTCATATATCTATAATACTCTAATTATTGTTTTGTTCGAGCTAGAATCTCTAAAGCACAAGATGTAGCTTTGCGCTGTCTTGAGGAATGAACAGTAATTAGTAGTCATATTTCAAGTTCTATAAAGTTACATGTGTCTTATATCCAGAACAGTAATTAGTAGTCATATTTCAAGTTCTATAAAGTTACATGTGTCTTATATCCAGAACAGTAATTAGTAGTCATATTTCAAGTTCTATAAAGTTACATGTGTCTTATATCCAGAACAGTAATTAGTAGTCATATTTCAAGTTCTATAAAGTTACATGTGTCTTATATCCAGAACAGTAATTAGTAGTCATATTTCAAGTTCTATAAAGTTACATGTGTCTTATATCCAGAACAGTAATTAGTAGTCATATTTCAAGTTCTATAAAGTTACATGTGTCTTATATCCAGAACAGTAATTAGTAGTCATATTTCAAGTTCTATAAAGTTACATGTGTCTTATATCCAGAACAGTAATTAGTAGTCATATTTCAAGTTCTATAAAGTTACATGTGTCTTATATCCAGAACAGTAATTAGTAGTCATATTTCAAGTTCTATAAAGTTACATGTGTCTTATATCCAGAACAGTAATTAGTAGTCATATTTCAAGTTCTATAAAGTTACATGTGTCTTATATCCAGAACAGTAATTAGTAGTCATATTTCAAGTTCTATAAAGTTACATGTGTCTTATATCCAGAACAGTAATTAGTAGTCATATTTCAAGTTCTATAAAGTTACATGTGTCTTATATCCAGAACAGTAATTAGTAGTCATATTTCAAGTTCTATAAAGTTACATGTGTCTTATATCCAGAACAGTAATTAGTAGTCATATTTCAAGTTCTATAAAGTTATATGTGTCTTATACCCAGGACAGTAGTTCCTGAAAATATAAAAGTTCTATTAATCTTTTTTTAATTTTTTTTATATTAGGGACAGAGGTTTCCAAAGTAAATATCAACATTTTTGTTTTATATTAGGGACAGAGGTTTCCAAAGTAAATATCAACATTTTTGTTTTATATTAGGGACAGAGGTTTCCAAAGTAAATATCAACATTTTTGTTTTATATTAGGGACAGAGGTTTCCAAAGTAAATATCAACATTTTTGTTTTATATTAGGGACAGAGGTTTCCAAAGTAAATATCAACATTTTTGTTTTATATTAGGGACAGAGGTTTCCAAAGTAAATATCAACATTTTTGTTTTATATTAGGGACAGAGGTTTCCAAAGTAAATATCAACATTTTTGTTTTATATTAGGGACAGAGGTTTCCAAAGTAAATATCAACATTTTTGTTTTATATTAGGGACAGAGGTTTCCAAAGTAAATATCAACATTTTTGTTTTATATTAGGGACAGAGGTTTCCAAAGTAAATATCAACATTTTTGTTTTATATTAGGGACAGAGGTTTCCAAAGTAAATATCAACATTTTTGTTTTATATTAGGGACAGAGGTTTCCAAAGTAAATATCAACATTTTTGTTTTATATTAGGGACAGAGGTTTCCAAAGTAAATATCAACATTTTTGTTTTATATTAGGGACAGAGGTTTCCAAAGTAAATATCAACATTTTTGTTTTATATTAGGGACAGAGGTTTCCAAAGTAAATATCAACATTTTTGTTTTATATTAGGGACAGAGGTTTCCAAAGTAAATATCAACATTTTGGTTTTATATTAGGGACAGAGGTTTCCAAAGTAAATATCAACATTTTTGTTTTATATTAGGGACAGAGGTTTCCAAAGTAAATATCAACATTTTTGTTTTATATTAGGGACAGAGGTTTCCAAAGTAAATATCAACATTTTTGTTTTATATTAGGGACAGAGGTTTCCAAAGTAAATATCAACATTTTTGTTTTATATTAGGGACAGAGGTTTCCAAAGTAAATATAAACATTTTTGTTTTATATTAGGGACAGAGGTTTCCAAAGTAAATATCAACATTTTTGTTTTATATTAGGGACAGAGGTTTCCAAAGTAAATATCAACATTTTTGTTTTATATTAGGGACAGAGGTTTCCAAAGTAAATATAAACATTTTTGTTTTATATTAGGGACAGAGGTTTCCAAAGTAAATATAAACATTTTTGTTTTATATTAGGGACAGAGGTTTCCAAAGTAAATATCAACATTTTTGTTTTATATTAGGGACAGAGGTTTCCAAAGTAAATATCAACATTTTTGTTTTATATTAGGGACAGAGGTTTCCAAAGTAAATATCAACATTTTTGTTTTATATTAGGGACAGAGGTTTCCAAAGTAAATATCAACATTTTTGTTTTATTTTAGGGGCAGAGGTTTCCAAAGTAAATATCAACATATATTCATCAAAAACTCACCTTTGAACTTTTTCTTTTGAATAAATAATACAGATTCGACAATTCTCTGAAGGGTTTCTTATTTTTCTCCAAAAGAATAAGTGGTGGCGGCTCCATATCATCTTAAGGAAAGCAAGCAACTAAGAAGTGGGACAACCAACGCGGGGGCAACACATAAATTGGTGGCAGCGGTGGGTCTACCATACGACCATCCTACCAGACGATCGCACATATAACAACCAGTATCGCATCGACTCATCACTACCATCGTAACAACACTTTGACGAGACAGACTCCTACGGTCCAGTGAAAGTTTTTTCTGTGTATCAAGTCTTGTAAGTGATCGACCGTAGTATAATTATATTAAATTTTTAAATTTATTTAAATGGCAAAAAAAGTTGTAAATGAAGCAATTTTTGTATGATTAAAAATATTAAGTATATTATTCTACGATATAGAATAATTGTTTTGCTTTCTATAATATAAAAATTTTAATAATTATTAAACATTTTAAAGATTCAATCAAATTATTAGGAATGTTTTATATTCCAAATTCTTAAAGACATCGTACTTGATATTTAGAGATTTCAACATACCAATTTTATTTATCTTTTAAATATTAGAAATTTAATTAGGATAAATAACCTATCATACCTACAATCAATTTGTTGCCAGTGTTATGCAATAATCCTTATTTACAGTATATTGAGGATTATATAACTATTTTAAAATTTAAGCCTGTAATTATGTTATTTACCTATCCATACAATTATGTTTCTCTTAAAGTATAAATAAAATTAAATAATTGTATTCCTTATAAATGGCGAATTTATATAAATGATTTTGAAATCTAAATTTTAAATAAAAAATATTTTAAAAAAATATAATAATAATTTTTACTAACAGAATTAGTCTCGCATATTCAAGAAGTAATTACTTGTTTATCCAGAATATCTTTTTATAGAGATACCAATAATTGAAATAATTAAAAACTCATTAAAGTTCAGAGTAAAGGCACTATTACTTATCAAGAATTATTTTTAAACTCATTAGCTAATGGCAAGAAATAAATACGTTATAATAATTAGATTAAAAGTAGCTTGGAGGTATCAAGTATTACCAACATGATTCACGTTTTAAGGTCAACCTGATATCTTGTTTTATGTTTCAAAGTTCGAAAGAAATATTAGTTTTATTTTTTTGTTATTCTTTATAAGTGAGCTTTAATGTTGATTATGTTATAAATAAACCTTGATTATTTTCAAAGATTTTCAATATATAAAATTATACACAATAATTATCAAAGTGTAATTATCAAAGTTTTAATTTCAAAATGATAAGGAATATATTTTTAAAATAGATACAACTTTTAAATACCTTTAATATTATTTTTTAAAATAACTTTCCGAAATCACACTTTGAAAACAGTTATCTCAAATTTATTAACTAATTAATTAATATATCAGTTATTACAATAATTATTGCAACGAAGTCTTTTGTAATTAACTAACAATATTATTATTCTTTTATACTTTTGTAATTACGAAACAGATGTCAGGTTTAACTTGAATTATTTTGAATTAAACAAAAATTGTTGATATTCTCCAATTAACCAGGTAAATAATGTTTATTAAATTCAATATATTGTCAAAGGATGTGCAAACAGGTTACTTAAAATGACTAAAAGTATTAGCAAATTCTTTTTAAATTGAAATCTTTATTAAAACAAAACAAAAAGGATAAGCACTTATTAGCAAAATTTTATAACTGCAAATATCTTTCAACTCTTAGTGAACCTACATTTTAAATGAAGAAATACTCAAATGAAGACAGTCCAAGAAACAAGATCAAGTTTGATAAGAAAATGTTCATATGACGAGAATATTATTCTTCTTTAGTTGAAATATACAATTTTAAGAAGACTGCACAGGTGTAATAAATTTATAAAAGCTGAAGAAGTTAATAACAGAAAAAAACATTATAAGTTGAAATTATATCCTTTTCAAATAAATGATAAACATATTTTTGTCATGCACATATAAGATAAAGATAAACAAATTTCAAGTAATGATAAACCTTTCTGTATCATTATTCAATGATCATTATCATGGTTAGAAAAAAATTATTTATGGTTCAGATGGAAATTGAATGCAAATAATCTATCAATTTAAAATAAATCAATAAGAGACAAAAATCAGATTTAGTCTCAAGATACAACTATGAAAAGCTTCTAACTATTTAACAAAATAATATTATATGAAAATTTAGTTTTGAAAAACAGAACTACCTACAGCACATAGTCTACTATGCATTATACTACAGCATTACTCTTCTAATGTAATGTCATTAGACACAATGTAATTAACCCTCCTCCGGTCGCGTGGCGACGCTGTGTGCCGCATTTCACCTATTCCTTATCAGTTCTTACAATATTTAAAGGAGGCACTTGCCATTCCTAGTATTTGCTGTTGACTATATTGATAATAGAATGATCATCTATTTTTGTTAGTTTTATCTCAATTCAGTTCCCAACAGGATTTGATCACGGACTCATCATCGTTGTAGCACAGAATACTCCACGCGACCCGTCACGTAAGTATATTATTATTATATTTCACAATATTTTTTATAATTTTGTTTTAGAACAAATAAATTTATGCTATTTATTATTTTAATAATTAATTTAACAAATAATTTCTAAAATTATAATATAGGAAATTAGATACAGTAGATTATAATTAGATTAAAAATTAGATACAGTAGAATCTCGATAATACGAGATAAATGGAACCGAGACTCCTTGGAATTACCGAAAACTCAGATTTCACGGAAAAAGTTTTAAAGTTCCTTTGCATTAGAAAAAATAGGACTTGTAATGAACCCTAATACAGTAAAACCTCTCGTGGCCAGATCGATGTGGCAACAGGCCGAACCGGATTTATTAATAGCGGGAATAAAGACCAGTCCAGCTAATCATGAATGTCGTCATTGTTTGATTGATTTAAGAGAGTTTATTAGCTGATAAGTCACGCACAAGACCAGACATTTGTGCAGGAATATTCAGTGACTCATTGACTGTCAAAACTTACAGCGTAAACAAAGAAAGATATTTATAGCCTATTGACCTTCTGTCATCTAAACATATCTGATAATGACATTCAAACACAACATAACTGCAAGCCTGCGTGAGAGTATAATAACAAGGAAGAAAAATACCCTATTGATATAAGCAATTCTTGGAAGCCTGACTCTTTTCCTTTGCATGACGTATTGATATAAACATTTCTTGTACGCCTGACTCATTTCCTTTCAAATAGAGAAAATAGGCTCAAATAGAAATAGGCTTGAATTGAGGGGCTGAGATTGAAAACCAGGTAAGGCCCAAAATGTAAATTTTTCAAGAGAGATAAAAAACATTCTGTAAGCTTATACACACATAATACAATGAAAATATGGTTATCCATGAATAGATATGATGGAACCACAAAGGTTAATGTATAATAATGTAAGTTTGTATTTAATTTATGGTGTACAGATAGACTTTAAATCTGGAGACTAAGTGTTTTATAAATCAAAGTTCTGGATAATTAGTAAAATTGTGATATAGAAATGAATCAGGAAGCTGTTTCTTATCTTCATGAATCAGGATACCACATTGTTCATGAAGTTTTGATCTTCAAAAAGATTACCAACAAAAATTTAAATCATCGGAAAGTTAAAAATGGTTACCTATTGATAGATTTCACAGATGAACCATTGGATTCGCCATCTTGGTTTATTAATATAACTCAACACCATCAATCGAAACCTAAATATATTAGTATATAGCTTGTGAGATAATCTTATTAGTAAAATAATGAAATCAAACACAATTATCACAAAAATACTCCATTTATAGTTGAGGTTTTAAATTCTCTAAATGCCACATGAACTAATCCAGGCAACGAAGACCAAACATAACGTTTGTTAAGAGAAAAAGGTCTAGCTCGGAAGTTGGTGTAGTTGTGTGGGAGGGGTGTCCTAACCAACACCAACAATCCCCGGTGGTCGGAAGTGTACGTTGCGGAAATGGACGGTTTTTGTTCGTATTTTTCAGTTTTTGTTAAATATCATGGAAAATATTAGTTGTATTAAAAAATGTGTTATACACTAAATTGAAGTGCAGTACCTAATGTTTGCTACAAGATTGGTTCTATAATTTTCATAAGTAAAACAAAACATTAATTTATTATCTTTTTATAATTAATTCCTGATCAAGTTTTTGTTTTCCAAAGTTCGTTTGAACAATTTTAGCTTACTGAGAAATCCATTGATGATTCCAGCCAAATCTGATATTGTTTGGTTTCTTTCTTGGGGAAAACGTTATAATACTTGGTTCACGAGCACCACTACATCTGACGACTAGGCTTTTTTAGAAAAGAAAAATAAATTAATAAATTCCTAAAGGACCACTTACATTTACTCAAGTAGTGTGAGATGTAATGAAACCAAGGAAGAAATTTAATCAAATTATGTGTGTTATTAAAACTAATCCCAATTTGAAAATAGCCTTAAACCTAGTTATATTTGTAGCAATGTCCTCTTGGATATTAAATGAGCCAAGTAAAAGTATTGCTGAATAAAGGTATCTTCTGGTGCAAAACTAGGTTGCAGTTAAGAGAAAGTATTTCCAAACATTACGATGCTATCAGGTCACTGTGTGACATTAGTTGCTTAAATTATATTAAATTTGCGATGTAACTTGAGCATAAAAATCACTTAACTAATGTTAAAAAGAGGTTATATGAGTGAAAATAACTGAAAGGAAGAGAGTAACAGTTAAATTTTAAATAAAAAAGACAGAAAAGGAAAATTCCATGCCTATACTCTGTGGCCAGAGAGGTTTGCAAAGACTTATCTACAAGAAACTGTTCCTTTTTCCAAAAAATAATGTTCCGGACCACAGTACTGATATTTTACTATGTATTTATATACATAACAGGCCCATGGTGAATATTGAAGATTTACCGAGAGAAATTGACATAAAACAATAAATTGATGTCTGTCCAACAAAACTGAAGTCAATGCATGTTGAAAATCAACCGTTTTCTTGACAGTATGTTGAATTAAAGCTTGTGTGGATGTACCATACAACTATAGCGGCTGTGAGAAGTTTTGTTTATAATTTTCAGAACTAACACATGCAAAACTTTTAGGAACTTGTTTTACATCTCTTGTAATGTTTTAATTAATCCTATTTATACTACTTAACATATATTAATATGTAATACTTGCCTAAAATAGCACTTACTTTTTGTATAATTAGGAAAGATCTTTCCGGATAAGTGTCCTATTATGAACTCAAACTTTAACTTGTTACTGTTTTGGTTGAGTTAACAATATGACACATTTGAAAAAACTGTCATTATTAAACAAAACTGAGTTTTACTATAGGCAAGTTACACATAATAATAAGTTTAATCTCCTGAGAAAGCTGTCATTATTAAACAAAACCGAGTTTTACTATAGGCAAGTTACATATAATAATAAGTTTAATCTCCTGAGAAAGCTGTCATTATTAAACAAAACTGAGTTTTACTATAGGCAAGTTACACATAATAATAAGTTTAATCTCCTGAGAAAGCTGTCATTATTAAACCAAAACTGAGTTTTACTATAGGCAAGTTACACATAATAATAAGTTTAATCTCCTGAGAAAGCTGTCATTATTAAACAAAACCGAGTTTTACTATAGGCAAGTTACATATAATAATAAGTTTAATCTCCTGAGAAAGCTGTCATTATTAAACAAAACTGAGTTTTACTATAGGCAAGTTACACATAATAATAAGTTTAATCTCCTGAGAAAGCTGTCATTATTAAACCAAAACTGAGTTTTACTATAGGCAAGTTACACATAATAATAAGTTTAATCTCCTGAGAAAGCTGTCATTATTAAATAAAACTGAGTTTTACTATAGGCAAGTTACACATAATAATAAGTTTAATCTCCTGAGAAAGCTGTCATTATTAAACCAAAACTGAGTTTTACTATAGGCAAGTTACACATAATAATAAGTTTAATCTCCTGAGAAAGCTGTCATTATTAAACAAAACCGAGTTTTACTATAGGCAAGTTACATATAATAATAAGTTTAATCTCCTGAGAAAGCTGTCATTATTAAACAAAACTGAGTTTTACTATAGGCAAGTTACACATAATAATAAGTTTAATCTCCTGAGAAAGCTGTCATTATTAAACCAAAACTGAGTTTTACTATAGGCAAGTTACACATAATAATAAGTTTAATCTCCTGAGAAAGCTGTCATTATTAAATAAAACTGAGTTTTACTATAGGCAAGTTACACATAATAATAAGTTTAATCTCCTGAGAAAGCTGTCATTATTAAACAAAACTGAGTTTTACTATAGGCAAGTTACACATAATAATAAGTTTAATCTCCTGAGAAAGCTGTCATTATTAAACCAAAACTGAGTTTTACTATAGGCAAGTTACACATAATAATAGGTTTAATCTCCTGAGAAAGCTGTCATTATTAAACAAAACTGAGTTTTACTATAGGCAAGTTACACATAATAATAAGTTTAATCTCCTGAGAAAGCTGTCATTATTAAACAAAACTGAGTTTTACTATAGGCAAGTTACACATAATAATAAGTTTAATCTCCTGAGAAAGCTGTCATTATTAAATAAAACTGAGTTTTACTATAGGCAAGTTACACATAATAATAAGTTTAATCTCCTGAGAAAGCTGTCATTATTAAACCAAAACTGAGTTTTACTATAGGCAAGTTACACATAATAATAAGTTTAATCTCCTGAGAAAGCTGTCATTATTAAACCAAAACTGAGTTTTACTATAGGCAAGTTACACATAATAATAAGTTTAATCTCCTGAGAAAGCTGTCATTATTAAACCAAAACTGAGTTTTACTATAGGCAAGTTACACATAATAATAAGTTTAATCTCCTGAGAAAGCTGTCATTATTAAATAAAACTGAGTTTTACTATAGGCAAGTTACACATAATAATAAGTTTAATCTCCTGAGAAAGCTGTCATTATTAAATAAAAACTGAGTTTTACTATAGGCAAGTTACACATAATAATAGATTTAATCTCCTGAGAAAGCTGTCATTATTAAACAAAAACTGAGTTTTACTATAGGCAAGTTACACATAATAATAGGTTTAATCTCCTGAGAAAGCTGTCATTATTAAACAAAAACAATAAATTTAATCTCCTAAGAAAGCTGTCATTATTAAACAAAACTGAGTTTTACTATAGGCTAGTTACACATAATAATAGGTTTAATCTCCTGAGAAAGCTGTCATTATTAAACAAAAACTGAGTTTTACTATAGGCAAATTACACATAATAATAGGTTTAATCTCCTGAGAAAGCTGTCATTATTAAACAAAAACAATAAATTTAATCTCCTGAGAAAGCTGTCATTATTAAACAAAAACTGAGTTTTACTATAGGCAAGTTACACATAATAATAGGTTTAATCTCCTGAGAAAGCTGTCATTATTAAACAAAAACAATAAATTTAATCTCCTAAGAAAGCTGTCATTATTAAACAAAACTGAGTTTTACTATAGGCTAGTTACACATAATAATAGGTTTAATCTCCTGAGAAAGCTGTCATTATTAAACAAAAACTGAGTTTTACTATAGGCAAATTACACATAATAATAGGTTTAATCTCCTGAGAAAGCTGTCATTATTAAACAAAAACAATAAATTTAATCTCCTGAGAAAGCTGTCATTATTAAACAAAAACTGAGTTTTACTATAGGCAAGTTACACATAATAATAAGTTTAATCTCCTGAGAAAGCTGTCATTATTAAATAAAACTGAGTTTTACTATAGGCAAGTTACACATAATAATAAGTTTAATCTCCTGAGAAAGCTGTCATTATTAAATAAAACTGAGTTTTACTATAGGCAAGTTACACATAATAATAAGTTTAATCTCCTGAGAAAGCTGTCATTATTAAATAAAACTGAGTTTTACTATAGGCAAGTTACACATAATAATAAGTTTAATCTCCTGAGAAAGCTGTCATTATTAAACCAAAACTGAGTTTTACTATAGGCAAGTTACACATAATAATAAGTTTAATCTCCTGAGAAAGCTGTCATTATTAAACAAAAACTGAGTTTTACTATAGGCAAGTTACACATAATAATAAGTTTAATCTCCTGAGAAAGCTGGCATTATTAAACAAAAACTGAGTTTTACTATAGGCAAGTTACACATAATAATAAGTTTAATCTCCTGAGAAAGCTGTCATTATTAAACAAAAACTGAGTTTTACTATAGGCAAGTTACACATAATAATAAGTTTAATCTCCTGAGAAAGCTGGCATTATTAAACAAAAACTGAGTTTTACTATAGGCAAGTTACACATAATAATAAGTTTAATCTCCTGAGAAAGCTGTCATTATTAAACCAAAACTGAGTTTTACTATAGGCAAGTTACACATAATAATAAGTTTAATCTCCTGAGAAAGCTGTCATTATTAAACAAAACTGAGTTTTACTATAGGCAAGTTACACATAATAATAAGTTTAATCTCCTGAGAAAGCTGTCATTATTAAACAAAACTGAGTTTTACTGTAGGCAAGTTACACATAATAATAAGTTTAATCTCCTGAGAAAGCTGTCATTATTAAACCAAAACTGAGTTTTACTATAGGCAAGTTACACATAATAATAAGTTTAATCTCCTGAGAAAGCTGTCATTATTAAACAAAAACTGAGTTTTACTATAGGCAAGTTACACATAATAATAAGTTTAATCTTCTGAGAAAGCTGTCATTATTAAACAAAAACTGAGTTTTACTATAGGCAAGTTACACATAATAATAAGTTTAATCTCCTGAGAAAGCTGTCATTATTAAACAAAACTGAGTTTTACTATAGGCAAGTTACACATAATAATAAGTTTAATCTCCTGAGAAAGCTGTCATTATTAAACCAAAACTGAGTTTTACTATAGGCAAGTTACACATAATAATAAGTTTAATCTCCTGAGAAAGCTGTCATTATTAAACCAAAACTGAGTTTTACTATAGGCAAGTTACACATAATAATAAGTTTAATCTCCTGAGAAAGCTGTCATTATTAAACCAAAACTAAGTTTTACTATAGGCAAGTTACACATAATAGTGTAATAATATACAGTATAATAAAGTTTAGTTTTAAACTAATAACTCAGGTTAAAGTTAGATTCAAATTATTCTATGTTATTTGACACAATACTAATTTATTCTATTTGATATTATTAATTTGCTACTAATTAATATGTAGAGTATTTACCTATTATTTTTTCTTACCTAAAGACCAGAACAATATTCTGTCCAGCGATGTATACATTGGATTTGTGTGTTCCAAAACCATATTAATATGTTCATCGACGAAACCAACAACTATTCCATATAATACACAGCATGTGCAAATTCCTATCTACAAAAAACTGAATTAGCTTCTCTGGTAAAAACTATTAAATTACTTATTACAGAAGCATGTTTAAATATAAAAAGAATTATTTAAAATGCTTAAACAATATTATCAATGCTATTTCATTCACACTGTTTAAACATTTATAAATCTGAATATACCTACAAAATGATTAAATTTTAATTATAAGACTGTAAATCGTGAATTCTACTCTAATAGTTTCTTCAAGGTTCACCTTTTCATTATAATTTTGAACATAGTGATCGATCATTTTGTCTCTAATAAAAAAAACAAACAACTTCACGTTAAAAGTGGTTTTTTGAACGGAAAAGTTTTGAAAGGTAAACATTTTTAAGCCTTTTCTTTTTTTTAGATTTTTAAACTTTTTAAGGGTCTGATTTGAATTGAATTTGTTTAACAAAATTGTAGTCAGCAAACATCTAATACATGTTTTTGTTATTCACATTATTTTATTATTATTACAATAAATATTAGTCTTTATTATATACATTCCTAGTTCGTTGAAAATTTTGCGAAACTATTAACTCTATTTTGATTTCACTTCTGTCGGGCTCCCCTGAGTAAGACAAGCAGAACAGAGCTACTAAACGGTTATGATACTGAAAACTTTTTATCAACTCACTGTAAGTGAGAAGCAAAATATAACCTGTGTTTAACAATGGAGCATATAAAAACAGAAATATTTAAATAGTGTTGGCCTACATTTATGTACACATGTACCTTGTAACTCAACCTTACATTCTAAGGCTTTAGACTGTTAGGTAGGACGAAAGCTGAGACGCAGGTGGCGCAGCGCACGCAACGCAACACACGGCGAAAAACTGTGCCGCCATATTTCCTAACGGCGCCGCATAAGCTGAGGCGCATGCAATTTTGTGTCTGGCACACTCCTGGGCCGGTGTGTAACAGTTTGTAGCACAGACACAAATTTGACTCAACTAGGGATCCAATATGTCGTTATATGACCGTTTGATTCAGCTGGCAATGGGCAAACTCTCAACAGTAGCTCACATATTTTACCTAAATCTTGTATTTTTAAAATCTCTAATGCCATACATGTTTCGACATTTAGGTTGACATAGTCAGTAATGGACAAGCACTGAACAGTAGTTTACATATTGTACTTGACTCTTATATTTTTAAAATCCCTAATGCCACACATGTTTCAACATATATGGTCGATATAGGTTGACATAGTCAGTAATGGACAAGCACTGAACAGTAGGTTTACATATTGTACTTGACTCTTATATTTTTAAAATCTCTAATGCCACACATGTTTCAACATATATGGTCGATATAGGTTGACATAGTCAGTAATGGACAAGCACTGAACAGTAGGTTTACATATTGTACTTGACTCTTATATTTTTAAAATCCCTAATGCCACACATGTTTCAACATATATGGTCGATATAGGTTGACATAGTCAGTAATGGACAAGCACTGAACAGTAGTTTACATATTGTACTTGACTCTTATATTTTTAAAATCCCTAATGCCACACATGTTTCAACATATATGGTCGATATAGGTTGACATAGTCAGTAATGGACAAGCACTGAACAGTAGGTTTACATATTGTACTTGACTCTTATATTTTTAAAATCTCTAATGCCACACATGTTTCGACATATATGGTCGATATAGGTTGACATAGTCAGTAATGGACAAGCACTGAACAGTAGGTTTACATATTGTACTTGACTCTTATATTTTTAAAATCCCTAATGCCACACATGTTTCAACATATATGGTCGATATAGGTTGACATAGTCAGTAATGGACAAGCACTGAACAGTAGGTTTACATATTGTACTTGACTCTTATATTTTTAAAATCCCTAATGCCACACATGTTTCAACATATATGGTCGATATAGGTTGACATAGTCAGTAATGGACAAGCACTGAACAGTAGGTTTACATATTGTACTTGACTCTTATATTTTTAAAATCTCTAATGTCACACATGTTTCAACATATATGGTCGATATAGGTTGATATAGTCAGTAATAGACAAACACTGAACCGTAGTTAAGCTCTTGTACTTAGCTCTTATATTTTTAAAATCTCTAATAACTCTGTGCGCGACACATGTACTATACGATGTGAATTGTGAAGGTTATAGCAAAAAAACCGTATAAAGACTCTTTGTGGGCCAACATAGCCATATGTCTGTTTCGTTTATAAAGACTCTTTGTGGGCCTACATAGCCATGTGTCTGTTTCGTTTATAAAGACTCTTTGTGGCCTACATAGCCATGTGTCTGTTTCGTTTATAAAGACTCTTTGTGGCCTACATAGCCATGTGTCTGTTTCGTTTATAAAGACTCTTTGTGGGCCTACAAAGGCATGTGTCTGTTTCGTTTATAAAGACTCTTTGTGGGCCTACAAAGGCATGTGTCTGTTTCGTTTATAAAGACTCTTTGTGGCCTACATAGCCATGTGTGTGTTTCGATTATAAAGACTCTTTGTGGGCATACAAAGGCATGTGTCTGTTTCGTTTATAAAGACTCTTTGTGGGCCAACATAGCCATGTGTCTGTTTCGTTTATAAAGACTCTTTGTGGGCCTACAAAGGCATGTGTCTGTTTCGTTTATAAAGACTCTTTGTGGGCCTACAAAGGCATGTGTCTGTTTCGTTTATAAAGACTCTTTGTGGCCTACATAGCCAGTAGTAAGGGGTTTGCTGTTCCTACCGGGCGTACGCAGCCGGTTCTGCCGGGTGTACGTAAATTACGTCATCACGTTGCCCCTTCCTTGGCGGGGAGCTCCAGCTCTCCCCCCTCTCAGTTCTCTGCAGGAAATGTTGCGGTTTCTATTGGTCGCTCATGATCGCCCCCCTCATTTCTCCCACCGTTTCATTTACTTATCCGCTTTCCGATTGGCCGCCCCCCTCGTTTCTCATATGTTTTCCTTCTTGGGGAGCCCCTCGGCCCCCCGTCCGAAGAGCGCGTCATCACCTTGGTCAGTAGTATTGTTTGTGCAACAAATAATATACATATAAATGAGTCAAGAGAGAAATTTTGTTATTTTTTGTCAGTTCGTTGAACGACTGTAATTTGGTTATCACGATTTGTTTGTTTGTAAATAAATTGACTATAAGCTCAACTCCACCACTACAGATAATTTTATTCTCACAGTCTCAAAGATAAAAACGTTTTAATTTTTTAGCAGGTATAAGCAATTAAAATGATGTTTGTAATAATTGTGCTGGGTGTGATTGTAAATAAAATATTTATTGCCTTGTGTAATAGATAAATTGCATCAGGACCTTGGACTTTAGTATTGTTTGCGCAACGCCGCTAATATGTTATCCGCAGCAGAACGTGTGTTTGCATTATCGTCACATCCAAACCTTTGTGCATGCGGAAAAACCATGGCCCATTATTACATAAGCAAGGCCAACGCCTATGTAGAGAATTATGGTTTGGAAGACTATGATATGGCTAGTAACCACTACAAAAGCTGCGCATGGTCCTGTCAGTCGTTTACAGGAGACGGCCCAGACATTTGTGTTTGTGTATTATTTGAGGAAGCTTTGAGAAAAGCTCTAGACGTTTTGGAAGGCCGCTTTGAAAGCGTGTTACAAGAATCATTCTGAAAATCTTGAACATATATATGACAGATTGCCAGACAAAGATATTTTATTAAGTTTAAAAAAGAAATTTTTAATAAATATAACAAAATTGTGTAAATATTTATAATAGATTGTCTGGTAAACACATTGTGTGTATTTTATTAAGTTTAAGTAAAGAAATTTTTAATAAATATATCAAATTTGTGTAAATATTTATAATATTGTGTACAGAATTTATTACACTTAAAAATGACGTCTTCTTTTATTGATACTGATGAAAATGCGTGTATTGATGGTTTTGTAAAAAAACATTACTGCGGTTTGGAGGGTTTTATTGAAAATAGTAATAAAAACGAAAAAATATGTTGTAAAGATGTAAATGACTGTATGAGAAAACAAATGTACAAAATTTTAAATCTAAGTTGTATTGGCCAACATTATGTAGAGTGTAAGTTGTCCATTTTTGATATAGAGAAGAAAATGCGAGATACGTTCGCAAATTGGCCAAAACCATATCCAAATGTCGACGACATGGTACAATCTGGGTTTTATTATAATTCAATTGGAGATCATGCTGTTTGTATTTGTTGTAATATACAAATTCATAGTTGGCAGGAAAAAGACGTTCCAGCTATTGAACATCGTATTTATTCACCAAAATGTAAATTAGTTAATAAGTAAACAGGAAAAGATGTAAATTAGTTTGTATAAAATAAATGTTTCAATTTATGTGTTAAATAATTTATTTATTCACCTTTACATTGTCTATAATAATTTCTGTTGCTGATTTTGGACGTAAACACACATGTCACAGCAACTCCTATTGTCTTAACATTGAAAACAGGTAATTGTCCATCTGATTTTGGACCTTAATAATTTTCTGTATTGTGGATAGTTCATTAGCATGAAATCATCACTCAATAAACTCTCTTTGGAATACACTCTTAAAAATTCGTATACTTCATTATCGGGTATATTTATAGTCATAATATCTTTTAATAATGAATAATTGTATCCATCAGTATTGCGTTTGATTAACACCTCCTTATAAGATTCGTGCAGACACTTAATAATCGTAGTGGGTAATTCAAGGCTATCCAAATAATACACAATTGAAATAACGATTTATTCATTTTAGGCTAGTCAGAACAACAATGACAACGCCAGCTGTAACAGTGAGGAGGGGCATTGCGAGAGAGATTCATAAACAGGCTCGTAGGAATTTTCCCACTCGTCATGTTGAGGTGAAAGGATTGTATGATCTTTACCAAGCCGACCTTGTGGAAATGCTGTCATTCGCTAGAGCGAATAAAGGTTATAAATATATTTTGGTTTTAATAAATTGTTTTAGTAAATATGCGTTGGCGGTGCCGATGAAATCTAAAAATGCTGTTGAAATGGAAAAGTCATTACAACCGATTTTAGATACATATTCTATGCGTCACTTACAAACCGATAAGGGAACCGAATTTTTTAATTCGAAAATTAAATCCTTACTAAGTAAATACAATATAAATCATTATTCTACGCATTCCGATAAGAAAGCGTCTATAGTTGAAAGATTAAATAGAACATTGAAAGCGAAAATGTGGAGAGCGTTTAGCGAGCAAGGAAATTATAAATGGCTAAACATTTTGGGCGATATAGTTGAAAATTATAATAATACCGTGCACAGAACAATTGGAATGCGACCCGCCGATGTCAATGAAAATAACGAGCATTTAGTACTCAGGCGTATAGTTGAAAATAGACAAAAGAAACAGCAATCTATACGCAACCGATTTAATGTGGGCGATGCAGTTAGAATCAGCAGGTTGAAAAAGACTTTCAATAAAGGTTATTGGCCGTCTTGGAGCCACGAAATATATAAAATTTGGAAAGTTGAACCAACTATTCCAGTGACCTATAAACTAAAGGACGAATCTGGAAATGAGATAAAGGGCGGTTTCTATCAAGAGGAATTGAGTAAAACAAAATTTAGTGACGTATTTCTCATTGAAAAAGTGGTGCGTCGTAAAGGTAATAAATTACTCGTTCGCTGGCTAGGTTATGACAAGACAAAAGACACTTGGATAAACGAAAAGGATCTATTAATGTGATGAAGGTGGTGAAACAAAGTCAAACGTTACGTGTCATGAATTTCGACACATATTTCGAAAATGATTGCGCTAATAAGTGTGATGGGCGTAATGGCCCGCTTTTACCGAATTCCATCAGATGTCTTATTGTGGGACCGTCAAATTGTGGTAAAACTAATCTCATGTTCAATTTAATATTCCATCCAAGAGCATTATTTTTTGAGAATATCTATATTTTTTCCAAATCGATTAATCAAACAAAATATCAGTTTCTAAGTCGCATATTTTCGAAAATACCAAATGTCGGTTATTTTATTTTCACCGAAAACGACGATGTGCCCCATCCCAATGAAATCAGCCCAAACTCAATTATGATATTTGATGACGTAATGTGCGAACGCCAAAATAATATTCGAAATTTCTTCGCAATGGGTCGCCATAACGATGTAGATACATTCTACTTGTGCCAAACATATAGCAGAATACCAAAGCAACTGATACGAGATAACGCTAATTTAGTGATATTATTTCGACAAGACGAAAGAAATATACGTCATGCATACAATGATCACGCCAACGCAGACATGAAATTTGAGGCTTTCAAAGAAATGTGTTCATTGGCCTGGTCTAAAAACGAAAATTCATTTCTACTGTTAGACAAAGGGCGAAAATTAAATAACGGACGATATCGAATAATGTTTGACGAATTCATTCAGTTGTAAAGATGTCTCTGACCGAACCACTTGACGTGCGCGAAAAAATTATTTTAGAAATAAAAGAATTGAGAAAAAGAATTAAAGAAAAACATAGCGCCCTAAAACGAGGCATTACGGACATGGAAGGGCATATTGAGAAAAATATTATGGAGCCGCTGATTAAACCGATAAAAGAGTATGCCGAAAAATTTAGCTATAAGCCGACGCATGAGTTGAATGAGAAAACACTTTTGGCCACTATACAGCGAAAACAAAAAGATCTGAAAGCGAAAAGAAAAAAATACGATACCGAAGAAGAACATTACTACGGAAATGCGTCGAAAAGACGGCCGTCCAGACCGGAATCGCCGATGAGTGATACCGAAATTGTGGCGGACAGTGAGATTCCTGTGAAGCGAAAACCTTTAGAACCCGAACAGCCAATGGAGGACATAAAAAACGAAATCTCTACAGACAGCGACATAGAAACAGAAATGGAGGATTATGAAGAAGACATGCCAACGAGTATTGCTTTAAAACCTGAAACTGTATACCAATCGAGCCCGTCTATTAGTGGTTTATTGAATACGCCTAAAGGTGTGCGTGATGCTGTAGAATTTATACGAAAAACATTTACAGGTAAATTATCAATCGAATATTTTTTAAATTTCATAAAAAGGCCCAGACAAGCGGATAATGTTTTCGGTGTGCGTATAGAAAACGATAAATGGATGATTGGCGATAAGGAATTGGAAATTAACGGAGACGACCTAATAATCGACGATATAAGATATGCAGGCACACGAGGCATATACGAATTGTTATTTAAGCGAATTCCCGACGATCATATTTACACAGAGGAAGATCTTGCAAAATATCGACATATTTTACTTATCACAAATGCACACAGGGTCAACAATTCTGCTATAGGAAAATTAAAATCAAATAGAAGTCATAAGTATACGAAAATAATTTCAAAACTGTTTCCGGCGCGTAAACCTAAATCTAATATAGATTGGGAAGCCGGTGGAAGCGGTTTGATATTGAAAGAATATGAACAGCAAAAACCGGCATATATTTACTGGAACGATCCCAACGAATTATGCGATCGATTAAGATTATTAATGGCATCACAGTTGGCAGGCAATCAAGGCCATAATAACGAGATAATATCTATAATTGAGGAGTTAAAAGAATCCGGAATTATTGCATAATTTTGCACAATCATTTCGCTATTATCTGTTCACCAGTAAACATCATCTTATGAGTGTTGATAAATTTGGGCGTCATTTGCATAACGCGTCTTTTCGACGAAACAGAATTCCTGGGCCTCCTGGCGTCGGTTTTAAAATGACCAAAAGCGGTGATTTTGATATGCAAAATAAAAGACTTTCGAATTTACACGAACCGAAAGAAGACAAAGACGCTATCAATTTAAAAATATTTAATGAAAAATGTGCAGATTTGGAAAACAATATTAATACACGTACAAATCAGATTCGCAGTGAATTGAATAAATTACGAAAGCAATTAAAAGAAAAAATTTTGAATAAAGAATCGGAACCGAGGGCGGCGAGTGAAACTGATAGTGTCGGATTTTCAGATGCTCATTTGATACCAGAACCGAAAGAAACAATATTCATATCGCCTCCGTCGCCATTAAGAGGCGGAAGACGAAGAAGAGGACATAATGTCTAAAAAACAGCTTAGTGCGTACAGCGGCAGCGGATTAATAAGTTCATTGACAAGTTTACCGGGAAAGGTTATAAATCGGGCTATAGATTTATTGCCAGTTGAATTACATATTCCGGGCTATCAGTATTGCGGACCAGGAACAAGATTACAAGAAAGATTAAGGAGGGGTGACGCCGGTATAAATAAATTAGATCGAGCGTGCAGAGACCACGACGTTGTCTATTCACAATATTCAGATTCGAGTCATCGAGCCGTCGCCGATCAGCAATTAGCCAATAGAGCTTGGGAACGCGTAACGTCAGGTGACGCAAGTTTGGGCGAAAGGGCAGCCGCTTATGCAGTTACCAACATAATGAATGCGAAAAGTAAATTCGGAGGTGGCAGGACCAGAAGGAATGCTGCTAAAAAAAAATCAACGTCATCGAAAAATAAAATTAAAACTAAAGTGCTAAAACGAATGAAAAAAATATGCTGCGCAAACAGAAAAAAAGCCGGCAAAGGCTATTACCTGAAACCGTATAGAGGTGGTGGAAAATCTAAAAAAAAAAAATAAAATTACCAAAAAGAGCGTTAACAAATATCGATTTATTTAAATATGTAAACAAATTAAAAATTCCGAATTTCAGAGGCATCTTTATGAGCGATAATATGCCCAAAAAAATGTTGACGACTGAAACTGGTATTATAAATTTGGACAACACACAAGGACCGGGAACGCATTGGGTGGCCTATCGAAAATTTAAAAATAAAATCTACTATTTCGACAGTTTTGGCAATCTGCCTCCATCTCCGGAAATAATTCGATATTTCAAAACAGCGTCGGACAATGCAAACATTTTCTACAATTATACCAATAAACAAAAACTGACTAGTTACAACTGCGGTCATTTGTGTTTACAGTTTTTAACGAACAACATATAACCGGCGAAAATGCTCTGTTTAAATGGTAAAGGGTCAAACATCTCTTGCGATATATATCCGCCCATAGATTTGCGCAGCGAAAAATGGGAAATTGGATTAATTGATTTTATGACTTACAACACCATACCGAACATTGAGAAAGACGTAAATGATAAATTTCATTTTGATAATAATAAAGTTATAGAATTGCCCGAAGGATCATACGAAATTGATAATATAGTTTCGTTTTTAAAGGAAGCTATTCATGAAAATTTTGGAGAGAAAAACATTGTGTTTGATCTTAAAGGAAATAACAATACGTTAAAAACGAAAATCTTCTGTTCGAAAGCAATTAGATTCGACAAAGAGCACAGCATTGGATCGCTATTGGGGTTCGAGGCGAAGGAGTTAAAACCAAATATTTGGCATACTTCCAAAAATACGGTAAATATTAACAGAGTAGACGTTATTCGAATTGTTTGCAACATTGCTAGAGGTTCATATAGAAACGGTGTTGAAGGTCATATTATTCACGAATTTTATCCGGCCGTCGAACCCGGTTATAAAATTATTGAAAAACCTACTACAGTAATCTATCTGCCGTTAAACATAACAGGACTACTTCATAATATTGCAGTGCGTCTCGAAGATCAGGACGGACAACTGATAAACTTGCGGGAAGAATATATAACGCTCAGACTTCATTTGCGGCGAAGTGTTAGTTAATAATGGTTCTAATTTTGAATAGTAGTAATACAACAGATTTTACAGCGGCAGTCAGTAGACGTCAGCCAATAGATCACCATAAGCTGCTAACAAAAAGGAACAAAGAATTTTTGGAATCTTTAGGTTATACTGTTAATAAAGAACATGTTACGAGTAGATGAAAAGGTCATTTTTGACGAAACTATTGTAGATTTGGAATATCATACGCATCTTCCGTACGCACAAACTACATTTGGTGAAAATGATGAAATTCGGATTCCAGCGCACCAACAAAATGTTTACACGTTGCCATCTAAGAGTTACATATATATAGAAGGAGAATATAAAGAAGTGAACCCGGCCAACAATCACGAGGAACAAAGCGTTAAAATAATTAGCAATGGGATGGCATTTCTTTTTGACGAAATCAGATATGAAATTTGTGGCACAGAAATAGACAGGGTGAAAAACGTTGGTATTACGACAACAATTAAAAATCTATTAACCAGCACTGAAGATGAAAAAAATATTTTATTGAACGGAGGATGGAATATAAATATGATTCCTTTCGAACACGATAATAAATTTTCGTTTTGTATTCCTCTGAAAATGTTACTCGGATTCGCAGACAACTACGCCCACATTTTATTAAACGTGAGACAGGAATTATTATTACTCAGAAGTTCGACCAATATAAATGCAATTATAACGGAAAATAATAACAATAATGTCGAATTGAAAATTACAAAAATATTTTGGAAAATTCCGTACGTGCGAGTGGCCGATGATTATAATTTATCGCTATTAAGAATAATCGATAAGGACCAACCAATTTCATTAGGATTTCGACGTTGGACACTCATCGATAATCCTGCTTTGCCGACTTCAAAAAATTCAACCTGGACAGTAAAAACAGCGTCCAATAGCGAAAAACCTCGTTACGTCATCATCGCTTTTCAAACGGACAGAAGGAATGTGAAAAACAAGAATGCCGGTCATTTTGATTTTTGCAACATTGTCAACATTAAACTATATTTAAATTCGCAATATTATCCGTACGATAATTTTAACGGTAATAAGGCAATCATCTACGATTTTTTCACAAGATTTCAGTCGTCATACTACCATGGCAGCAATAATAGACCGGCCATAGATTTTAAAACATTCATTGCAAAAACACCAATATTTGTTATAGACTGTTCAAGACAAAATGAATCATTAAAAACTGGCACCATAGATGTGCGAATTGAAATCGAAGCAAATACAAACCTGCCTGAAAAGACTGCTGCATATTGTCTCGTCATCCAAGACGCTCTCGTCGAATATACACCACTCTCTGGTCTTGTGCGTAAAATATTTTAATTGTATTTCTTTTTTTTAACTGAGAAAAATAAAAAGTTGTAAACAAAAATAGTGTATTTTATTTATAAGACCCACCAAAATTTATAGGATATAGACAATGGATAATTCATAAAATGCTATTTTGTTTTATCTTTATTAATCTACAAACATTAACATAACATAATTTTGTGTTTAGTTTTCAGTCACAAAATTACGAAGTAGAGTTTGTTCGAAAGTAAAAGTGTCCATAGAAAGACCAAAGATACATTTAATGATTCAAAATTTTACCTACTTTTTTAACGAAATATTATTTAAAAAATATGTGTTAATTATAAACAAATTGATTAATTTTTTTAAATGATCAAGTTTAAGATGCATTTATTTTTATATATTATAAATTTCACGAATAAAGGAAATCAAAAGATCTAAATTTTGTCGCCTCAGACTAATATGTGCATGCAAATAATTGAGTTACGCAAAACAGCTGCTCTCAAAACTTCCTGTCGAGGGCAAAGTTCAAGCCCGAATATTCATTTCATTGTACAGAGTAAGTCACGTCATGTGTTGAACATTTCTAGCACTTTATAAAAGTTATCAATTCAATTAAATTAAATTAGAAAATCTCTGACTCTATATTCAGTTTAACAGTGTTTAAAAATAATTGTATTAGTAATTATAAAACATCATCAGCCATTTTTTAACTCTCGTTAGAATTTTTCTAAGTAAAATTATTGTTTAGGATCGTAGAAGTTACCAAATACCTTACGTTATTTTCATGTCTAGAAACATGTAGAAATATTTCCTTGCGCAGTTATTTTTATTGACGGTTAATGCTCACGAAGTATTTATTACTGCTCTTACTACTACTCACGTCCACTACCTCCGTATCTGCTTATCCTTGTTGTAACTATATCCATAATATTCCCTTACAAACTCATCCCTACGAAAATATAACACTGTAGTAAAGAGTACCTTGACGTACAGTGCAGAAACGTGGATAATGTTTCAAACAGACAAGAGCAAGATAAACGAAGTAAAAATGGACTCTCTTAGGAGATCATGTCATTCTTTAGACGAGAAACATTGGATGTCGCAGATTACCAAGAGTTCCTAGGGAATGGACGCCACCGGAGAAAAAAGATAGGGAAGACCCAAACTATCAAGGGGAAACAATCAGTAAAGCCGTGAAAGGAGCATATCGGTGTAACACCGCTACAATAAGAAAACATACAGATGGAGTTTAGAAATCGGACAGCGACGGCAGACACTATAATACCGACATTAAACAGTACCAACATCATCAAGACTGAATCAATATAATAATTCAAGATATAAAACATATACACAATATCAAGAGCACAGTGGTACAATATATTACAATAAAAATATTGAAAAGAACCCCAATACCACAAAAATAATCAAAAATAACAAATAAGACAAGTTACTTAAGATTAAACCCTTGAGGGTTTAATCTTAAGTAACTTGTCTTATTTGTTATTTTTGATTATTTTTGTGGTATTGGGGTTCTTTTCAATATTTTTATTGTAATATAAAACATATGTTAAATCATGGTACTAATAATAACCACCAATTTCCAAATATTGAAATAATAAACTTAAAAAAGATAAAAATAAAGGATTAAGAATGAATGTATGTGAAGCATTCGAAGTATATAAATAGAGTGGAAATAAGAAATTAATAAGTAATTCTTGTACTTGAATAATTTCAGTTGTTTTTGATTATTTTACAAGAAAACATACTAAACATATATATATCCTTATACGGGAAACATGCCTATCCTTAGAAACATCTCGATACAGTAAAATAAGGACCTATGTTTCTGACAAGTGGGCCTTACATTCTCCATTACGACCACTACTAGGCATTGCAATACGCGCATTTTAATTCTACCGATATTCATCTTGTTCCTCCCTTGCCTTATTTTACTAAAACTGTAGACAAAGATACCTTCTGTAGGGATGGGATGAAGCTTACAACATGAGAAGAAGCTCTGGCCACATGGGCAATGATTGTCCTCACCTTCCGAACTAAAGTCAGGGTAGTCCTCATTCATCAACCCTCGAAAATTCTTTTCCACGTTTTTGTGCATTAAATATCCTTCTTACAGTCTTATCATCGTCTGGTGATAGCTTTGAAATGATTTACGTCACAGAAAATATTCGAACACTGATAAAAAGAAATTTATTCTCTGTGACTTGTAAATTACGCACTATTCTGCTGTGCTGTATGACCTACCACATGTGGTATATAGTTATGGTTAGCAAAACCACTTACTACGTTTTAATCTGCGTATAATATGAAAGTTTGTCTCTAAAAAAATTGCCTGGTTTTTATTTTTAAACCGTCATTCAATTCCTTCGATTAACTCACACTCTCCTTATATATATATATATATATATATCTTGTGCAAATTTTCAATCGTTAATAAAATACGTTTTTATTCATCCAATGAAGTTCAAATTCCTTTTTTTACAACCTGTAGTGGATGACAATTGATGTTGATACAGTTTTACAATAATATTTATTTATTAATTGAATTTTAAAAAGTTGATGACTCGGTGGGAATCGAACTGAATGTTTGAAATCCAGCGTTTTGGCACTGAGCCAACTTTTCTATTCGTAGATATCTCTTACTTAAAGATGTATATGAAATTAAAAGAGAGGATTTCCATGAAATAATGAAGTATTAAAAGAGATTGATAGATTGGGAAAAGTTATATAACACCATTAGGTTTATAAATTAGAAATGAAAAAATGGGAATAAATAGCAACAAACAAAAATAATAGTCCAACACCATATTCTGTGTAGAGAAAAAAATGGAAAATTTCAAGAAAGGGGATTTCTATTTTGCATTTAATATTGGATTATATCATGTGTATATACATATTTATATCAGTTGTTATTTTAACATAAAAATTAACTTAAATAAAATTTTTCTTTGTCGACCTCAGTGGGAATTTACTCTAAACATTTTTTAAAATATTACTTGTGTTTATTTGTAGCAATATTTTCTGTTGATTTTTATAATTGTCTGCTAATTGTTGACACTGTTTCGTCTAAGGTTTTTCTAGACGCGTGTAGTGATGCTGTGCCAATTCTATTTCTATCCTCTTACGTCCAATTTACGTATTACACAACGCGATAGACTTGTCTGAACCAGAGAACTGAGAGGGGGGAGAGCTGGAGCTCCCCGCCAAGGAAGGGGCAACGTGATGACGTAATTTACGTACACCCGGCAGAACCGGCTGCGTACGCCCGGTAGGAACAGCAAACCCCTTACTACTATAGCCATGTGTCTGTTTCGTTTATAAAGACTCTTTGTGGCCTACATAGCCATGTGTCTGTTTCGTTTATAAAGACTCTTTGTGGCCTACATAGCCATGTGTCTGTTTCGTTTATAAAGACTCTTTGTGGCCTACATAGCCATGTGTCTGTTTCGTTTATAAAGACTCTTTGTGGGCATACAAAGGCATGTGTCTGTTTCGTTTATAAAGACTCTTTGTGGCCTACATAGCCATGTGTCTGTTTCGTTTATAAAGACTCTTTGTGGCCTACATAGCCATGTGTCTGTTTCGTTTATAAAGACTCTTTGTGGCCTACATAGCCATGTGTCTGTTTCGTTTATAAAGACTCTTTGTGGCCTACATAGCCATGTGTCTGTTTCGTTTATAAAGACTCTTTGTGGCCTACATAGCCATGTGTCTGTTTCGTTTATAAAGACTCTTTGTGGGCCTACAAAGGCATGTGTCTGTTTCGTTTATAAAGACTCTTTGTGGGCCTACAAAGGCATGTGTCTGTTTCGTTTATAAAGACTCTTTGTGGCCTACATAGCCATGTGTGTGTTTCGTTTATAAAGACTCTTTGTGGGCCTACAAAGGCATGTGTCTGTTTCGTTTATAAAGACTCTTTGTGGGCCTACAAAGGCATGTGTCTGTTTCGTTTATAAAGACTCTTTGTGGGCCTACATAGCCATGTGTCTGTTTCGTTTATAAAGACTCTTTGTGGCCTACATAGCCATGTGTGTGTTTCGATTATAAAGACTCTTTGTGGGCCTACAAAGGCATGTGTCTGTTTCGTTTATAAAGACTCTTTGTGGGCCAACATAGCCATGTGTCTGTTTCGTTTATAAAGACTCTTTGTGGGCCTACAAAGGCATGTGTCTGTTTCGTTTATAAAGACTCTTTGTGGCCTACATAGCCATGTGTCTGTTTCGTTTATAAAGACTCTTTGTGGCCTACAAAGGCATGTGTCTGTTTCGTTTATAAAGACTCTTTGTGGGCCTACATAGCCATGTGTCTGTTTCGTTTATAAAGACTCTTTGTGGCCTACATAGCCATGTGTCTGTTTCGTTTATAAAGACTCTTTGTGGCCTACAAAGGCATGTGTCTGTTTCGTTTATAAAGACTCTTTGTGGGCCTACAAAGGCATGTGTCTGTTTCGTTTATAAAGACTCTTTGTGGCCTACATAGCCATGTGTGTGTTTCGTTTATAAAGACTCTTTGTGGGCCTACAAAGGCATGTGTCTGTTTCGTTTATAAAGACTCTTTGTGGGCCTACAAAGGCATGTGTCGGTTTCGTTTATAAAGACTCTTTGTGGGCCTACATAGCCATGTGTCTGTTTCGTTTATAAAGACTCTTTGTGGCCTACATAGCCATGTGTGTGTTTCGATTATAAAGACTCTTTGTGGGCCTACAAAGGCATGTGTCTGTTTCGTTTATAAAGACTCTTTGTGGGCCAACATAGCCATGTGTGTGTTTCGTTTATAAAGACTCTTTGTGGCCTACATAGCCATGTGTGTGTTTCGTTTATAAAGACTCTTTGTGGCCTACATAGCCATGTGTCTGTTTCGTTTATAAAGACTCGTTGTGGGCCTACATAGCCATGTGTCTGTTTCGTTTATAAAGACTCTTTGTGGCCTACATAGCCATGTGTGTGTTTCGATTATAAAGACTCTTTGTGGGCCTACAAAGGCATGTGTCTGTTTCGTTTATAAAGACTCTATGTGGGCCAACATAGCCATGTGTCTGTTTCGTTTATAAAGACTCTTTGTGGGCCTACAAAGGCATGTGTCTGTTTCGTTTATAAAGACTCTTTGTGGCCTACATAGCCATGTGTGTGTTTCGATTATAAAGACTCTTTGTGGGCCTACAAAGGCATGTGTCTGTTTCGTTTATAAAGACTCTTTGTGGCCTACATAGCCATGTGTCTGTTTCGTTTATAAAGACTCTTTGTGGGCCTACAAAGGCATGTGTCTGTTTCGTTTATAAAGACTCTTTGTGGCCTACATAGCCATGTGTGTGTTTCGATTATAAAGACTCTTTGTGGGCCTACAAAGGCATGTGTCTGTTTCGTTTATAAAGACTCTTTGTGGCCTACATAGCCATGTGTGTGTTTCGATTATAAAGACTCTTTGTGGCCTACATAGCCATGTGTGTGTTTCGTTTATAAAGACTCTTTGTGGGCCTACAAAGGCATGTGTCTGTTTCGTTTATAAAGACTCTTTGTGGGTTAGCATAGCCATGTGTCTGTTTCGTTTATAAAGACTCTTTGTGGCCTACATAGCCATGTGTCTGTTTCGTTTATAAAGACTCTTTGTGGGCCTACAAAGGCATGTGTCTGTTTCGTTTATAAAGACTCTTTGTGGGCCAACATAGCCATGTGTCTGTTTCGTTTATAAAGACTCTTTGTGGGCCTACATAGCCATGTGTCTGTTTCGTTTTTTCATATATTCACTCTGCCACACACTTTCACTCGAATTTTGGAAATGCCGTATAACAGAACCAATTCCTCAATTTCCATATCAGATTCAAATGGGTTGGTATCGGTATCTTCCATTTTGAAGGGAAAAACGGCAGCGTGTGCCGTGGCTACGTCTCAACACGGGTTGGTAAAAGAAAGATTCGTGTGTTGCGTGTCCTGCGCCGCAAAACGTGGCTTGCGTGTGCTGCACCGCCTGCGTCTCAGCTTACGTCCTGCCTTATTCACAAGTTTTGCATAAATGGAAAAATGTTGAGGCTAATCACTGACATTTCCATCAAATGGAAAACAACATTTCCAAAAGAGTTACGTTTATAGTTTTTAGGACTTTGTTGACTTTGAGAAATTCTCAAAGTAATATCAACTGTCTTTTAAATCACCCACCTACAGAAGGTTAGTGATGTTTTCTCAACCATAAGTGTAGAACAACAAATAACAAATCTTAAAAAAAGATGCCCAAAGAGAGTATACAAAGTTTTCTATAAAAAACCAAATGCAAGAAAATGTAAATGTTTAAGACCAGAAAATTTTGTTTTTTTTTAGTTTAAAGTTCGTATTAAATATGAAATTTTAATATTACTAATATTATGAGCATGGGAAACAAAAACACACTGTACTAAGAGAAGTTCCTAAAGCTTTTGCTATAAGTTCAAGGTTTGTAAATTAAATATGATTTAAATAGTCAATACTTACTCTTGCAAACCTTTCTTTATATGAACTTCCGCTGTAAGCCTCTTCATTTGTGGGAGTCATTATGTACCATTCCTTGTATTAAATAATCCACATTGCCTAGCCTGTAATAAAATATGTACCTATTTAATACTCTTGAATGGGGCAGGCATTATCATAATATCATACTAAATAAAAAAATAGATAGAACAGAAAAATGGCTAAATCATAAATCTAAAAAACAATATTTAAGCCTAATATGAGAAAAAAAGGAACATGATACAAACCAAACGAAAAAAGATTTCTATAGAGAAGAAAGCCAAGGTATGATTGTGAATATTTAACTCTTGATTTTATAATCCATGACGTTTAGTGAGTCTCTAAAGGAAACTGTTATATGAACAATTAAATAAACTTAGATTGGAGTAGATTTTTAAAAACCTACTGAGGTAAAATGTTTATGACTGTTTTTAACTGATAAAAATTATCGCGAAAATGATGCGTCAAAAAGCTGAGGAACTTGCAAAAAATTATAAATATGAACTATTTATCAACAATATCTTATTAATCACTTTAACAATATTTAACAAGTTCACCGAACGTAATGGACCACAAAATTCAAGAACAATATTTTACTGGAAGATGACAGAAAATCTCATAGTAAGGAATTATTCTTAAGAAAGTAAATAAATTTGAAAGTTTAAATAAAATCGAAGTGTTTTAAGTGATTTATGTGTTAAAATGTTTTATGAAGTTTTTTACGTAGTTTAATAATTTTTTTAAAATTATGCTAGTTTCAATTAATGTTACAAAAATCTACAATTGAATAAAATAATCTGTTGTGAAGTATGCCCGCAAAATATAATAAGCAGGAGACCTAGTTACAATATTTTAGTAGAGTACATAAAACTGCCAGGAGTTGCGAAGTTTGGTAAGTTGTCACTTATGATTTACATGTGCCTGAACTAAATTGCAGTTGTAGTGTTTTAGAATTAAAATGACTTATTGTAATGCTAGGCCTACCTATCATTCAGTAAACACTTGTGACGGTAATACAATGAGTTCAATGGCGACACTACTGTGCATCGTGACTATGCGGTCGGTTATTGTTATCGTTATCAAATATGCTTCTGAAAAATATGAATACAGTCAGCGACGGGTACTGTATTTAATCACAAAATCTCATAAATCAAATTAAAAAAGTAGCCTCTATAAGTATCGGTTAGGTCCGGGCCCTGCCCTTGCCTACGCCACTGTTTAAAAGTTTGGTTTTCATCGAGTAAGCCCTAGATCTTACAGACAAAAAAATATTTTGTATAAATAGTTTTCAACATTACAATAGAGGTGTACAATAGGAAGCATAGGCCACCTATATGGAATTTTAGGTAAATAGGTAATTTTGAAAGTGTTTGTGTGAACCCTATTATAAATTTCTGTTTCGATATTTGTTCCAGTCGATGAACTGTTATCAGTGGTGCTACATACAAAAGAAATAAATTTTTAAAAGATATTGTTGAAATGTAAAAAAAAATTATCAGTTATATCTGATTATATTTATGGTCATTTATTTAATAATACTACTTCGTACTTAATATTACAATAAGATATTTCATTGTATAAAGTTAATAGAATTGTTACACACTATTTCTTTATTTGCATTATTTGTGAAATAATCTAATTATATGGTTACTGATATGGGTTTCAGTGCCTATTTTCTTTAATTTAATACGGTAAGCATTATCAGTAGATTGTAATTAACTTACTAACTGAAATAACAAAAACAATTTCAATTAAATTTTCGCTTTTATCCTCAGTTTAGGTAAACTCTTGTTCGTTTTACTCACCTGACATTCTCTGAAGTTTGTTAAACTTAACAACTACACACTGTAAAAACCCATTTCTGATACTACAAGTTCTAACCACATACAACATCCGTTGCCAATAACTGCTTTATTCAAAATAAAATCTAAAATAACTCTTACAGTGTTCACTGCAACTTCGTGAAATATTTCGACAAAAATAAAACCCTTTCAACGGCGGCAGTGGCCTGGAGCCACTTAGAGAAGATAAGATTGAATGAGCCACCACATGGTCTAGTTGAGCGTTAGGATCAGAGGCCTTGTTACATTAGCATAAAGTTTAAGAGAGAACCGGAAATTACTCCCGATTACGGGGGGATAATTAGTTCAGTCTAAAGATTATCATTATACATTCCGATTGTAATGAATTTATGTAAACAATAAGAAATAAGGTGTGATTAGGAATATTGAAAAATATTAAATTTTGATTTTTCAAATTACTAAACGTTTCATATATATTTATTTTAAAATTTTTTATATTTTGATAAGGCAATAAATTCTTCTTCTAGTAAGTAAGATTAACTATACGTTTACTTATATACCACTGTTGTAAAAAATAATTGACTAAAATTTAGGTCGTATATAATTTATAGGCTTTTGTACGACTAAACGATGCCAGGATTAAGGTAGTTTTGTGATCCATAATTGAAACAAAAACATAATAAAATCATTCAAGTAAATTCCTACTTAAATCAATAAAGGAAAATTTAATTTTTTTTTTTTAATTTTATAATTACAATTAATATAAATATGTACATACAAATCTCAGAATAAGAATATTAAGTACAAGATAGAAAACGAATTTCCCTGCAATTTTCCATTCTCCTTTCTTTGCATGGTGTTGGGCTATTATTTCTGTGTTGTTACTATTCATACGCTTTTTTCATCGCTTGCATTGTGTTGTAGTTTCTTTTCGCTTACCTTTCGCATTGTCCATTTGTAAAGCAAGGTTAGATACCGTTAATCCAGTTTGTTTGTTTATTCTATTTTTTCATTCATATTTAATCCTAGGGCATTATTTATGATATTTTAGTAGCTTTGGGAAGAATTTAAGGTTGTACAATGAAGATTTCGATGACAACCAGATGCGGGCAAAAATAAAAATTCATGTATTTCTTTGAGAAATACATTTTTAGCTATGGAAAATCTGGCTCAATGCCAAAGCGCTAGACTTCGAACATACAGATACTCAGTTCGAATTCGACCTATATTAATGAAAGCATACAACGTAGGCCTACCGTAGCTTAACCTTATCTATTAATAAAATGTAGTAATTTATTCTTCAATTTTTATGTCTTTGATGTATAGGGCCTAATGCTTAATTTATATGCTCAAATTAAAAAAAGAACTAATGTATTATTCCTAAATAGATGAAGGGAAGGATTCAAACCCACTAGCACAATAGATAATTTGGAGCTCTCACGACACAAGAACAGGAGGGAAGGCAGGACCTACCTTCCAGGCCAATCGTAATATTTTGATTGTTCATTTGACCAGTGACAAACTTTGTGATGAAGCACTGCTTCATAAAAAGGCTACGATTAATTACAATTTTATTTTAATTACTAACTCCTAAAAATTGAGCTGAGTTCTCTAAAATATATCAGCTGAACAATTATAGCTTGGCTTGCTGGGCGTGCGCAGATAGTACAGTTCTAAGAGGGAGGAGAAAGCAAAAGGGTTTAAAGTATCTGCGTTTTGTTTCTTTGCAATAGCGAGTATTATTAAAATCCCTTTTTTTCCAGATCTTTAAAAATAAAAAAAATATAAAACTTCTTAGGCTTATTCCAGACTGTCCAAATTTAATCCGGAGGTGGAAGGTTACCTGAAATTTTCAATCTAACCCCCAAACAAATGTGGTCGGTTAGCGAGTAACACAGAGTAACAAACTGTCTCTTGTCGGAACTGTTTATTGCTTGGACAAGATAGGAATATTAGCTGTTCAAATAGATATAAATGTAGCCTATCCAAGAAATGGTCAACACTTGGGCCTCATATCCAAGAAATAGTAGGCTACCTTAGGAAAATATTTTTAACAATAAATTTGCTGCTAAGGATAAAAGATTGGAGTTTAATTTTCGTTAGTGAAAAATTTTACATAATTACTTTATACAACTTCAATATTTCCCCCTTTAAATAGCCTACAGACCTACAGAAATTTGTTTTAGTACTCGATATACATTTGTCAGTTTTTTCTTTAATATTTATTTATACAAATACAAATGTTTAGATGTACTAAATTATTTACTTTATTTTTTATTTTATTATGTCTTAAAACCTGATAATAATAATCAATGTTATCTTTGGATAAACGGATATAAAAGTTAGGTTACCCCTGGGTTTTCCTTTTACCCCCATCGCGTTGTGAACATTGCTTCACTTAATAAATATTCCACCTACGCCACTGGATTGACATAGTATTTTCAAGAGTATTACTAATGTATTTAATGGGATGTAATTTTACTTTAATGTGTTTTAGATTCCTTCCCGAAAAATAAATTAACACGCATATACTAACGGTAAAAACAAATAAACCTAACCTAACATAACTGTACTTACCTTTTAGTATAGTTTTGTTCGTGTAAGGAAAAAATATTAAAACACCTACAACCTCTTCAAATCAATGTAACTTTTCATATTTTACACAGTAGGCTACACATTTTTTTTTATTTTGTAAAAAACGTTAATTTATAATATACTTCCTTCATAACTTGTTAAAGCATAAATAAAATGCAATCATGGAAAGTTAATTTTATTAAACGAGTTATGCTCTTTTTCTATTATAGAATAATAGATTGTAGAACAAACATATACATATCTATATAATACACATTGTGTATCTTTATAAAATATACATTGGTTGTATTTATTTTAAATAAAATATTATCAATATTGTTAATACTGTAACTTTTGATTGAGTATAGCAAGCCAATAGCAATTGCAGCTAGCCTTTTCCAAAAGTACCATGAAGAAGAAAAGGCACCACGAAGAACATGTTTCGTGTTGTTCTACTTATTATTTTCAAACATAGGCCTAATTGTTTTACACCAATTTTTTTACTTAATTAAATACTTTACTTTAAGAAAAACTATTACATACAAATATTTTTCTCTTCATCTATCGTGCTTATTACAAAAATTGGTATTATTTCTTCGAAATTTTTGTCATGAAATAAAATTTTAACTTTAAAATTTTGTAAACATTGGTTGATTTTAGTAAATGAGTTTATTTCTTTTCTTTGTCTTGGCCCTCGTAACATGACTTAGTTTATATTTTTCTTTCTTCTTTAATTTTAATTAGCTTCTACTTTTGTTTATATTTATATTTGAGATATGGCTACACCAAGTGTTATTGATAATGATTCACACTTCCAGTTATCACTTGTCGATAAGATATCGCTTAAATTATCCTGCGAGTGAAGTGAAGGAAATTATTACAGAGTGACTTCCTTATAATATATATGATGAATAGTTACTATCTTGACTCGCTCTTCTACTGTTGTTGGGTTCACCTCGTCAATGCTGGATGAGATTCTAGCGAAACGTCGGAACTGCGAATTTATGGACTGCAGAATGAACGGATGTACTCCAGATAGTAACTATTCATCATATTTTTCCATCCGTGAAGGAATACGTATCAGCATATATATATATATATATATATATATATATATATATATATATATATATATAATCTCATATTATGTGGTAAATGTGTATACGTTTTTGTGTATAAATGATAATATTATGTATACATTATAATATGGTGATAAAATATCACCATATTTAATATATACTATATAAAATATAGTAATATATAATATAATATAATGTTTTATATATATATATATATATATATATATATATATATATATTGTTAATTAGCTTAGCTCATGTAATAATAACTACAACAGGGGCCTGAGCTTGACTAAGCATCGCAGGTGACCTCCATGCTCTCGACCTCGAGCTACTCATCTACAGCGACCAACTTGTTCTGTTCGTACCTTAAAGAAATTCTGGGTGCACTGATGGTTAGAGCGCCATCCTCTATCAATGAGCATGATTCATATTTTTCCCTACTCCTATCCATGTCCCTTGCACATCTCATTAGTAAGCTTTGATTCATCGCCCGTTATATGGTGTATTATCTTATAACATAAAATAAACATTTTATTTTTTTAATTATTCAGGAATAAATTATTAAAATTTAGAGAATAACTATTTCTTTTGAAGTTGTGAAGTAGTAAAACAATTGAAAAGACGTCAATCATAAGAGCCACTCTACAAATTCTATACCCCCCCCCGTATAATAATAAAATGCAAGGGGAACGAAAAAACATCTCTCATGGGGGTAAGACTTCAATATATGTTGGAGGGCTGTGCCGAGATAATAAATGAAAATGGATAAAGTCGAGACAACACCCACCGCGCCAGGCAAAAAGGAGCAGTGCGGCTCGCAATCCAGCTGCTGCAAAGAAAACTGTGTGAGTGTCTCATGAACATGGAGTAAAATAATGTAGTATAGGATCCAACTTTAGGATCCATTAGCAATAGTTACCATAAATAGTATAAAAAAGTGATGTACTGGTTAAAATCGTTAATGATATGAGATACGAGGCTAGTTAGGTAAAAATAAAAATGACATCTCTGCTGTCACGTTACAAAAAAAAGCCAAACTCATAAGCCCAATCGCAAGTAGAAAGTGTAACTAAATACATTCCAATTGATTTAAATTATATAAACGTGTACATAAACTTTATGTAAATCATAATTAGTTGTATAAGTTATATAAAAATAAATCATATAAACATTTAAAAAAATTAAAGTATCACGTTTTTAAGCTATACATAATAGCATAAAAATCACTTGAGAGTACTAAAAAGATTTCAATGATGCACAATCAAAACAATGGTGGATAGATAAAACAGGAAAAGGTGGATATACAAAACAAAAAAGGTGAGTAGATGAATCAAGCAATGATGAATACACATAAAAACAAAGGTAGATAGATAAAATAAGCAAAGGTAAATACATAAAAAAACAAACATGAATAGATAAAGCAAGCAAAGACGAGCACATACAACAACCAAACTTGAATGCACAAAAAGCCAAGGCGGTTGCACAAAAAAAGCAAAGGTGGATACATTAAACAACAAAAATGTGGATATAAAAGTCAAGAAAAGGCGGTTGTACAAAACCAGCAAAGTTGGATACACGAAAAAGCAAAAGGGAAGAGATAAAACAAGTAAATGCGGATACACAAAAAAAGCAAACTTGGATACACAAATAAGCAAAGGTAGATAGATAAAACAGGCAAATGTATATACACAAAACAAGCAAAGGTGGATACACAAATAGCAAAGGTAGATAGATAAAACAGGCAAATCTAGATACACAAAACAAGCAAAGGTGGATACACAAATAGCAAAGGTAGATAGATAAAACAGGCAAATGTATATACACAAAACAAGCAAAGGTGGATACACAAATAGCAAAGGTAGATAGATAAAACAGGCAAATCTATATACACAAAACAAGTAAAGGTGGATACACAAATAGCAAAGGTAGATAGATAAAACAGGCAAATGTATATACACAAAACAAGCAAAGGTGGATACACAAATAGCAAAGGTAGATAGATAAAACAGGCAAATCTATATACACAAAACAGGTAAAGGTGGATACACAAATAGCAAAGGTAGATAGATAAAACAGGCAAATGTATATACACAAAACAAGCAAAGGTGGATACACAAATAGCAAAGGTAGATAGATAAAACAGGCAAATCTAGATACACAAAACAAGTAAAGGTGGATACACAAATAGCAAAGGTAGATAGATAAAACAGGCAAATGTATATACACAAAACAAGCAAAGGTGGATACACAAATAGCAAAGGTAGATAGATAAAACAGGCAAATCTAGATACACAAAACAAGCAAAGGTGGATACACAAATAGCAAAGGTAGATAGATAAAACAGGCAAATGTATATACACAAAACAAGCAAAGGTGGATACACAAATAGCAAAGGTAGATAGATAAAACAGGCAAATCTATATACACAAAACAAGTAAAGGTGGATACACAAATAGCAAAGGTAGATAGATAAAACAGGCAAATGTATATACACAAAACAAGTAAAGGTGGATACACAAATAGCAAAGGTAGATAGATAAAACAGGCAAATCTATATACACAAAACAAGCAAAGGTGGATACACAAATAGCAAAGGTAGATAGATAAAACAGGCAAATCTATATACACAAAACAAGTAAAGGTGGATACACAAATAGCAAAGGTAGATAGATAAAACAGGCAAATCTATATACACAAAACAAGTAAAGGTGGATACACAAATAGCAAAGGTAGATAGATAAAACAGGCAAATCTATATACACAAAACAAGCAAAGGTGGATACACAAATAGCAAAGGTAGATAGATAAAACAGGCAAATCTAGATACACAAAACAAGTAAAGGTGGATACACAAATAGCAAAGGTAGATAGATAAAACAGGCAAATCTATATACACAAAACAAGCAAAGGTGGATACACAAATAGCAAAGGTAGATAGATAAAACAGGCAAATGTATATACACAAAACAAGCAAAGGTGGATACACAAATAGCAAAGGTAGATAGATAAAACAGGCAAATGTATATACACAAAACAAGCAAAGGTGGATACACAAATAGCAAAGGTAGATAGATAAAACAGGCAAATGTATATACACAAAACAAGCAAAGGTGGATACACAAATAGCAAAGGTAGATAGATAAAACAGGCAAATCTATATACACAAAACAAGTAAAGGTGGATACACAAATAGCAAAGGTAGATAGATAAAACAGGCAAATGTATATACACAAAACAAGCAAAGGTGGATACACAAATAGCAAAGGTAGATAGATAAAACAGGCAAATCTATATACACAAAACAAGTAAAGGTGGATACACAAATAGCAAAGGTAGATAGATAAAACAGGCAAATGTATATACACAACACAAGCAAAGGTGGATACACAAATAGCAAAGGTAGATAGATAAAACAGGCAAATCTAGATACACAAAACAAGTAAAGGTGGATACACAAATAGCAAAGGTAGATAGATAAAACAGGCAAATCTATATACACAAAACAAGCAAAGGTGGATACACAAATAGCAAAGGTAGATAGATAAAACAGGCAAATGTATATACACAAAACAAGCAAAGGTGGATACACAAATAGCAAAGGTAGATAGATAAAACAGGCAAATCTAGATACACAAAACAAGTAAAGGTGGATACACAAATAGCAAAGGTAGATAGATAAAACAGGCAAATCTATATACACAAAACAAGTAAAGGTGGATACACAAATAGCAAAGGTAGATAGATAAAACAGGCAAATGTATATACACAAAACAAGCAAAGGTGGATACACAAATAGCAAAGGTAGATAGATAAAACAGGCAAATCTAGATACACAAAACAAGTAAAGGTGGATACACAAATAGCAAAGGTAGATAGATAAAACAGGCAAATGTATATACACAAAACAAGTAAAGGTGGATACACAAATAGCAAAGGTAGATAGATAAAACAGGCAAATCTAGATACACAAAACAAGCAAAGGTGGATACACAAATAGCAAAGGTAGATAGACAAAACAGGCAAATGTATATACACAAAACAAGTAAAGGTGGATACACAAATAGCAAAGGTAGATAGATAAAACAGGCAAATGTATATACACAAAACAAGCAAAGGTGGATACACAAATAGCAAAGGTAGATAGATAAAACAGGCAAATGTATATACACAAAACAAGCAAAGGTGGATACACAAATAGCAAAGGTAGATAGATAAAACAGGCAAATGTATATACACAAAACAAGTAAAGGTGGATACACAAATAGCAAAGGTAGATAGATAAAACAGGCAAATGTATATACACAAAACAAGCAAAGGTGGATACACAAATAGCAAAGGTAGATAAATAAAACAGGCAAATCTATATACACAAAACAAGTAAAGGTGGATACACAAATAGCAAAGGTAGATAGATAAAACAGGCAAATGTATATACACAAAACAAGCAAAGGTGGATACACAAATAGCAAAGGTAGATAGATAAAACAGGCAAATCTAGATACACAAAACAAGTAAAGGTGGATACACAAATAGCAAAGGTAGATAGATAAAACAGGCAAATGTATATACACAAAACAAGTAAAGGTGGATACACAAATAGCAAAGGTAGATAGATAAAACAGGCAAATGTATATACACAAAACAAGCAAAGGTGGATACACAAATAGCAAAGGTAGATAGATAAAACAGGCAAATGTATATACACAAAACAAGCAAAGGTGGATACACAAATAGCAAAGGTAGATAGATAAAACAGGCAAATGTATATACACAAAACAAGTAAAGGTGGATACACAAATAGCAAAGGTAGATAGATAAAACAGGCAAATCTAGATACACAAAACAAGCAAAGGTGGATACACAAATAGCAAAGGTAGATAGATAAAACAGGCAAATGTATATACACAAAACAAGCAAAGGTGGATACACAAATAGCAAAGGTAGATAGATAAAACAGGCAAATCTAGATACACAAAACAAGTAAAGGTGGATACACAAATAGCAAAGGTAGATAGATAAAACAGGCAAATCTAGATACACAAAACAAGTAAAGGTGGATACACAAATAGCAAAGGTAGATAGATAAAACAGGCAAATCTATATACACAAAACAAGTAAAGGTGGATACACAAATAGCAAAGGTAGATAGATAAAACAGGCAAATCTATATACACAAAACAAGTAAAGGTGGATACACAAATAGCAAAGGTAGATAGATAAAACAGGCAAATCTAGATACACAAAACAAGTAAAGGTGGATACACAAATAGCAAAGGTAGATAGATAAAACAGGCAAATGTATATACACAAAACAAGCAAAGGTGGATACACAAATAGCAAAGGTAGATAGATAAAACAGGCAAATCTAGATACACAAAACAAGTAAAGGTGGATACACAAATAGCAAAGGTAGATAGATAAAACAGGCAAATCTATATACACAAAACAAGTAAAGGTGGATACACAAATAGCAAAGGTAGATAGATAAAACAGGCAAATCTAGATACACAAAACAAGTAAAGGTGGATACACAAATAGCAAAGGTAGATAGATAAAACAGGCAAATCTAGATACACAAAACAAGTAAAGGTGGATACACAAATAGCAAAGGTAGATAGATAAAACAGGCAAATCTATATACACAAAACAAGTAAAGGTGGATACACAAATAGCAAAGGTAGATAGATAAAACAGGCAAATCTATATACACAAAACAAGTAAAGGTGGATACACAAATAGCAAAGGTAGATAGATAAAACAGGCAAATCTAGATACACAAAACAAGTAAAGGTGGATACACAAATAGCAAAGGTAGATAGATAAAACAGGCAAATGTATATACACAAAACAAGCAAAGGTGGATACACAAATAGCAAAGGTAGATAGATAAAACAGGCAAATCTAGATACACAAAACAAGTAAAGGTGGATACACAAAACTAGTAAAGGCGCATGAACTACATAGGCTTCATGAAAGGCAAAGGTCATTAATTAATTAGAGTTTATTATGTATTTACATGGTTAAACATTACTACTGTTCATTTATATTTTAAACAGTTAAGAACCAAAAATTCTTTAATTAAAGGTTAGACTTAACTTATTTAAAAAATGCTATAACTCTTTTGTAATTGTATTAATATAAACCTCATTAAAACATTAATGTTATAATATAAATTTAAAGAAATATTTAATTTACAATAAATATTGTGATTTCAGGTCTGGAAGAAAAATACGGGGACTCTTGACTCCACTTTAATTGCTTTGTGTTTTAATGGAGAAGGACATCCATACCAACACTGTTATTAATGAAAATGTGCTTCATTATTTTGTAGTGAGACTGTATTAAGAAAGACATTAACAGTACTATGGGGTAGGTGCTTTGGGGCACTATAGGGTATAAGACATCCTTAAAGAGCAAGTCTACTTTAACCAAACAACCTTACCCAAATACCCTGCATTGGCAGTATGGCGGAAATATTCTTTATACTAATTAAACGGAGTTTCTGCGCAAATGTCGTGAATTCAAAGTTTTGTGAACAGTTCACTGGCCTTCTGCTCTTTACCCTACGAAATTCTATTCCTTTTTCAATCTGATTCAACTTTAAGTGTCACTGACCTTTTTATCAACCTGGGTCTGAGGCCCAGTCCTAGTGGGAGCCACCCTCCATCTCACATGCCCATGAAGGTAATATCCCCACCGATTCATGATTCATGCTCCGAAATCTTCTCTACGTCTCTGAAATCTGCGCTGGCGTTATAAAGATTCTAAAGTTTTAGACAGATTTCGGTATCTTACTGCAAGCGGTAACAGTGCAAGAGAAGGAAGGGGTCATACCAATAGACTTTCTGGCTCAAAAGATAAAGAGTGCCTAGATAAAGAAGTGTGTGTAGAGAAGAGGTGGTCAAACGAACCAAAATCATGACCGAATGGGCACTGATGGGATGAATCCAAAGGCATTTGGGAGTTTGAGTTGATATGATGGAATGGACTTCCAGGGGGAGTGAATCCTTATGTTACTTAATTCCTGACTGGCCACCGATACTTTAGATTGTACTTCTCCACGATTAGGATAGTAAATTCCATGAAGTGTCGAGTGTACAGGGATTTGATTGTTGATTGTTGGTATAAGACAAATTGTTGCTCTTTAACTATGGACGCTTTTTACACCAGAGGAATCAGAATATTCCTTTGGGCTTTTCTCTGGAAACTTAGTGAGAATAACTCTATAATCGGAAGCAAATTGGAACGTTGTTTTAAAGGACGTAGAATCTGCCCTACCTCTTAGAAGGGAAGAAGGACTTTTAGAGTCATAATAAAGTAGGAGTCCTAGAAGGTACTTATAGTGTCATCACCCTGAACTAACACTCTAGCTACAGCGGACGTAGGAGTCCTAGAAGGTACTTATAGTGTCATCACCCTGAACTAACACTCTAGCTACAGCGGACGTAGGAGTCCTAGAAGGTACTTATAGTGTCATCACCCTGAACTAACACTCTAGCTACAGCGGACGTAGGAGTCCTAGAAGGTACTTATTGTGTCATCACCCTGAACTAACACTCTAGCTACAGCGGACGTAGGAGTCCTAGAAGGTACTTATAGTGTCATCACCCTGAACTAACACTCTAGCTACAGCGGACGTAGGAGTCCTAGAAGGTACTTATAGTGTTATCACCCTGAACTAACACTCTAGCTACAGCGGACGTAGGAGTCCTAGAAGGTACTTATAGTGTCATCACCCTGAACTAACACTCTAGCTCCAGCGGACGTAGGAGTCCTAGAAGGTACTTATTGTGTCATCACCCTGAACTAACACTCTAGCTACAGCGGACGTAGGAGTCCTAGAAGGTACTTATTGTGTCATCACCCTGAACTAACACTCTAGCTCCAGCGGACGTAGGCGTCCTAGAAGGTACTTATAGTGTCATCACCCTGAACTAACACTCTAGCTACAGCGGACGTAGGAGTCCTAGAAGATACTTATAGTGTCATCACCCTGAACTAACACTCTAGCTACAGCGGACGTAGGAGTCCTAGAAGGTACTTATAGTGTCATCACCCTGAACTAACACTCTAGCTCCAGCGGACGTAGGAGTCCTAGAAGGTACTTATTGTGTAATCACCCTGAACTAACACTCTAGCTACAGCGTACGTAGGAGTCCTAGAAGGTACTTATAGTGTCATCACCCTGAACTAACACTCTAGCTACAGCGGACGTAGGGGTCCTAGAAGGTACTTATAGTGTCATCACCCTGAACTAACACTCTAGCTACAGCGGACGTAGCAGTCCTAGAAGGTACTTATTGTGTCATCACCCTGAACTAACACTCTAGCTACAGCGGACGTAGGAGTCCTAGAAGGTACTTATAGTGTCATCACCCTGAACTAACACTCTAGCTACAGCGGACGTAGGCGTCCTAGAAGGTACTTATAGTGTCATCACCCTGAACTAACACTCTAGCTACAGCGGACGTAGGAGCCCTAGAAGGTACTTATTGTGTCATCACCCTGAACTAACACTCTAGCTACAGCGGACGTAGGAGTCCTAGAAGGTACTTATAGTGTCATCACCCTGAACTAACACTCTAGCTACAGCGGACGTAGGAGTCCTAGAAGGTACTTATTGTGTCATCACCCTGAACTAACACTCTAGCTACAGCGGACGTAGGAGTCCTAGAAGGTACTTATAGTGTCATCACCCTGAACTAACACTCTAGCTCCAGCGGACGTAGGAGTCCTAGAAGGTACTTATTGTGTCATCACCCTGAACTAACACTCTAGCTACAGCGGACGTAGGAGTCCTAGAAGGTACTTATAGTGTCATCACCCTGAACTAACACTCTAGCTCCAGCGGACGTAGGAGTCCTAGAAGGTACTTATAGTGTCATCACCCTGAACTAACACTCTAGCTACAGCGGACGTAGGAGCCCTAGAAGGTACTTATTGTGACATCACCCTGAACTAACACTCTAGCTACAGCGGACGTAGGAGTCCTAGAAGGTACTTATAGTGTCATCACCCTGAACTAACACTCTAGCTACAGCGGACGTAGGAGTCCTAGAAGGTACTTATTGTGTCATCACCCTGAACTAACACTCTAGCTACAGCGGACGTAGGAGTCCTAGAAGGTACTTATAGTGTCATCACCCTGAACTAACACTCTAGCTACAGCGGACGTAGGAGTCCTAGAAGGTACTTATTGTGTCATCACCCTGAACTAACACTCTAGCTACAGCGGACGTAGGAGTCCTAGAAGGTACTTATAGTGTCATCACCCTGAACTAACACTCTAGCTACAGCGGACGTAGGAGTCCTAGAAGGTACTTATAGTGTCATCACCCTGAACTAACACTCTAGCTCCAGCGGACGTAGAAGTCCTAGAAGGTACTTATAGTGTCATCACCCTGAACTAACACTCTAGCTACAGCGGACGTAGGAGCCCTAGAAGGTACTTATTGTGACATCACCCTGAACTAACACTCTAGCTACAGCGGACGTAGGAGTCCTAGAAGGTACTTATAGTGTCATCACCCTGAACTAACACTCTAGCTACAGCGGACGTAGGAGTCCTAGAAGGTACTTATTGTGTCATCACCCTGAACTAACACTCTAGCTACAGCGGACGTAGGAGTCCTAGAAGGTACTTATAGTGTCATCACCCTGAACTAACACTCTAGCTCCAGCGGACGTAGGAGTCCTAGAAGGTACTTATAGTGTCATCACCCTGAACTAACACTCTAGCTACAGCGGACGTAGGAGTCCTAGAAGGTACTTATAGTGTCATCACCCTGAACTAACACTCTAGCTACAGCGGACGTAGGAGTCCTAGAAGGTACTTATAGTGTCATCACCCTGAACTAACACTCTATCTCCAGCGGACGTAGGAGTCCTAGAAGGTACTTATTGTGTCATCACCCTGAACTAACACTCTAGCTACAGCGGACGTAGGAGTCCTAGAAGGTACTTATTGTGTCATCACCCTGAACTAACACTCTAGCTCCAGCGGACGTAGGAGTCCTAGAAGGTACTTATTGTGTCATCACCCTGAACTAACACTCTAGCTACAGCGGACGTAGGAGTCCTAGAAGGTACTTATAGTGTCATCACCCTGAACTAACACTCTAGCTACAGCGGACGTAGGAGTCCTAGAAGGTACTTATAGTTTCATCACCCTGAACTAACACTCTAGCTCCAGCGGACGTAGGAGTCCTAGAAGGTACTTATTGTGTCATCACCCTGAACTAACACTCTAGCTACAGCGGACGTAGGAGTCCTAGAAGGTACTTATAGTGTCATCACCCTGGACTAACACTCTAGTTACAGCGGACGTAGGAGTCCTAGAAGGTACCTATAGTGTCATCACCCTGAATTAACACTCTAGCTCCATCGGACGTAGGAGTCCTAGAAGGTACTTATAGTGTCATCAGCCTGAACTAACACTCTAGCTTCAGCGGACGTAGGAGTCCTAGAAGGTACTTATATCGTCATCACCCTAAACTAACACTCTAGTTACAGCGGACGTAGGAGTCCTAGAAGGTACTTATTGTGTCATCACCCTGAACTAACACTCTAGTTACAGCGGACGTAGGAGTCCTAGAAGGTACTTATAGTGTCATCACCCTGAACTAACACTCTAGCTACAGCGGACGTAGGAGTCCTAGAAGATACTTATAGTGTCATCACCCTGAACTAACACTCTAGCTACAGCGGACGTTAGAGTCCTAGAAGGTACTTATTGTGTCATCACCCTGAACTAACACTCTAGCTCCAGCGGACGTAGGAGTCCTAGAAGGTACTTATAGTGTCATCACCCTGAACTAACACTCTAGCTACAACGGACGTAGGAGTCCTAGAAGGTACTTATTGTGTCATCACCCTGAACTAACACTCTAGCTACAGCGGACGTAGGAGTCCTAGAAGGTACTTATTTTGTCATCACCCTGAACTAACACTCTAGCTCCAGCGGACGTAGGAGTCCTAGAAGGTACTTATTGTGTCATCACCCTGAACTAACACTCTAGCTCCAGCGGACGTAGGAGTCCTAGAAGGTACTTATAGTGTCATCACCCTGAACTAACACTCTAGCTACAGCGGACGTAGGAGTCCTAGAAGGTACTTATAGCGTCATCACCCTGAACTAACACTCTAGCTCCAGCGGACGTAGGAGTCCTAGAAGGTACTTATAGTGTCATCACCCTGAACTAACACTCTAGCTACAGCGGACGTAGGAGTCCTAGAAGGTACTTATTGTGTCATCACCCTGAACTAACACTCTAGTTACAGCGGACGTAGGAGTCCTAGAAGGTACTTATAATGTCATCACCCTGAACTAACACTCTAGCTACAGCGGACGTAGGAGTCCTAGAAGGTACTTATTGTGTCATCACCCTGAACTAACACTCTAGCTCCAGCGGACGTAGGAGTCCTAGAAGGTACTTATAGTGTCATCACCCTGAACTAACACTCTAGCTACAGCGGACGTAGGAGTCCTAGAAGGTACTTATAGTGTCATCACCCTGAACTAACACTCTAGCTCCAGAGGACGTAGGAGTCCTAGAAGGTACTTATTGTGTCATCACCCTGAACTAACACTCTAGCTCCAGCGGACGTAGGAGTCCTAGAAGGTACTTATTGTGTCATGACCCTGAACTAACACTCTAGCTACAGCGGACGTAGGAGTCCTAGAAGGTACTTATAGTGTCATCACCCTGAACTAACACTCTAGTTACAGCGGACGTAGGAGTCCTAGAAGGTACTTATAGTGTCATCACCCTGAACTAACACTCTAGTTACAGCGGACGTAGGAGTCCTAGAAGGTACTTATAGTGTCATCACCCTGAACTAACACTCTAGCTACAGCGGACGTAGGAGTCCTAGAAGGTACTTATTGTGTCATCACCCTGAACTAACACTCTAGTTACAGCGGACGTAGGAGTCCTAGAAGGTACTTATTGTGTCATCACCCTGAACTAACACTCTAGCTACAGCGGACGTAGGAGTCCTAGAAGGTACTTATAGTGTCATCACCCTGAACTAACACTCTAGTTACAGCGGACGTAGGAGTCCTAGAAGGTACTTATAGTGTCATCACCCTGAACTAACACTCTAGCTACAGCGGACGTAGGAGTCCTAGAAGGTACTTATAGTGTCATCACCCTGAACTAACACTCTAGCTACAGCGGACGTAGGAGTCCTAGAAGGTACTTATTGTGTCATCACCCTGAACTAACACTCTAGCTACAGCGGACGTAGGAGTCCTAGAAGGTACTCATAGTGTCATCACCCTGAACTAACACTCTAGCTACAGCGGACGTAGGAGTCCTAGAAGGTACTTATTGTGTCATCACCCTGAACTAACACTCTAGCTCCAGCGGACGTAGGAGTCCTAGAAGGTACTTATAGTGTCATCACCCTGAACTAACACTCTAGCTACAGCGGACGTAGGAGTCCTAGAAGGTACTTATAGTGTCATCACCCTGAACTAACACTCTAGCTACAGCGGACGTCGGAGTCCTAGAAGGTACTTATAGTGTCATCACCCTGAACTAACACTCTAGCTACAGCGGACGTAGGAGTCCTAGAAGGTACTTATAGTGTCATCACCCTGAACTAACACTCTAGCTACAGCGGACGTAGGAGTCCTAGAAGGTACTTATAGTGTCATCACCCTGAACTAACACTCTAGCTACAGCGGACGTAGGAGTCCTAGAAGGTACTTATAGTGTCATCACCCTGAACTAACACTCTAGCTACAGCGGACGTAGGAGTCCTAGAAGGTACTTATTGTGTCATCACCCTGAACTAACACTCTAGCTACAGCGGACGTAGGAGTCCTAGAAGGTACTTATAGTGTCATCACCCTGAACTAACACTCTAGCTACAGCGGACGTCGGAGTCCTAGAAGGTACTTATAGTGTCACCACCCTGAACTAACACTCTAGCTACAGCGGACGTAGGAGTCCTAGAAGGTACTTATAGTGTTATCACCCTGAACTAACACTCTAGCTACAGCGGACGTAGGAGTCCTAGAAGGTACTTATTGTGTCATCACCCTGAACTAACACTCTAGCTACAGCGGACGTAGGAGTCCTAGAAGGTACTTATAGTGTCATCACCCTGAACTAACACTCTAGCTACAGCGGACGTAGGAGTCCTAGAAAGTACTTATTGTGTCATCACCCTGAACTAACACTCTAGCTACAGCGGACGTAGGAGTCCTAGAAGGTACTTATAGTGTCATCACCCTGAACTAACACTCTAGCTACAGCGGACGTAGGAGTCCTAGAAGGTACTTATTGTGTCATCACCCTGAACTAACACTCTAGCTCCAGCGGACGTAGGAGTCCTAGAAGGTACTTATTGTGTCATCACCCTGAACAAACACTCTAGCTACAGCGGACGTAGGAGTCCTAGAAGGTACTTATAGTGTCATCACCCTGAACTAACACTCTATCTACAGCGGACGTAGGAGTCCTAGAAGGTACTTATTGTGTCATCACCCTGAACTAACACTCTAGCTCCAGCGGACGTAGGAGTCCTAGAAGGTACTTATAGTGCCATCACCCTGAACTAACACTCTAGCTACAGCGGACGTAGGAGTCCTAGAAGGTACTTATAGTGTCATCACCCTGAACTAACACTCTAGCTACAGCGGACGTCGGAGTCCTAGAAGGTACTTATAGTGTCATCACCCTGAACTAACACTCTAGCTACAGCGGACGTAGGAGTCCTAGAAGGTACTTATAGTGTCATCACCCTGAACTAACACTCTAGCTACAGCGGACGTAGGAGTCCTAGAAGGTACTTATTGTGTCATCACCCTGAACTAACACTCTAGCTACAGCGGACGTAGGAGTCCTAGAAGGTACTTATTGTGTCATCACCCTGAACTAACACTCTAGCTACAGCGGACGTAGGAGTCCTAGAAGGTACTTATAGTGTCATCACCCTGAACTAACACTCTAGCTACAACGGACGTAGGAGTCCTAGAAGGTACTTATAGTGTCATCACCCTGAACTAACACTCTAGCTACAGCGGACGTAGGAGTCCTAGAAAGTACTTATTGTGTCATCACCCTGAACTAACACTCTAGCTACAGCGGACGTAGGAGTCCTAGAAGGTACTTATAGTGTCATCACCCTGAACTAACACTCTAGCTACAGCGGACGTAGGAGTCCTAGAAGGTACTTATTGTGTCATCACCCTGAACTAACACTCTAGCTCCAGCGGACGTAGGAGTCCTAGAAGGTACTTATTGTGTCATCACCCTGAACTAACACTCTAGCTACAGCGGACGTAGGAGTCCTAGAAGGTACTTATAGTGTCATCACCCTGAACTAACACTATAGCTACAGCGGACGTAGGAGTCATAGAAGGTACTTATAGTGTCATCACCCTGAACTAACACTCTAGCTACAGCGGACGTAGGAGTCCTAGAAGGTACTTATAGTGTCATCACCCTGAACTAACACTCTAGCTACAGCGGACGTAGGAGTCCTAGAAGGTACTTATTGTGTCATCACCCTGAACTATCACTCTAGCTACAGCGGACGTAGGAGTCCTATAAGGTACTTATAGTGTCATCACCCTGAACTAACACTCTAGCTACAGCGGACGTAGGAGTCCTAGAAGGTACTTATAGTGTCATCACCCTGAACTAACACTCTAGCTACAGCGTACGTAGGAGTCCTAGAAGGTACTTATAGTGTCATCACCCTGAACTGACACTCCAGCTACAGCGGACGTAGGAGTCCTAGAAGGTACTTATTGTGTCATCACCCTGAACTAACACTCTAGCTACAGCGGACGTAGGAGTCCTAGAAGGTACTTATAGTGTCATCACCCTGAACTGACACTAGCTACAGCGGACGTAGGAGTCCTAGAAGGTACTTATAGTGTCATCACCCTGAACTAACACTCTAGCTACAGCGGACGTAGGAGTCCTAGAAGGTACTTATTATGTCATCACCCTGAAATAACACTCTAGCTACAGCGGACGTAGGAGTCCTAGAAGGTACTTATTGTGTCATCACCCTGAACTAACACTCTAGCTACAGCGGACGTAGGAGTCCTAGAAGGTACTTATAGTGTCATCACCCTGAACTAACACTCTAGCTACAGCGGACGTAGGAGTCCTAGAAGGTACTTATTGTGTCATCACCCTGAACTAACACTCTAGCTCCAGCGGACGTAGGGGTCCTAGAAGGTACTTATAGTTTCATCACCCTGAACTGACACTCTAGCTACAGCGGACGTAGGAGTCCTAGAAGGTACTTATAGTGTCATCACCCTGAACTAACACTCTAGCTCCAGCGGACGTAGGAGTCCTAGAAGGTACTTATTGTGTCATCACCCTGAACTAACACTCTAGCTACAGCGGACGTAGGAGTCCTAGAAGGTACTTATAGTGTTATCACCCTGAACTAACACTCTAGCTACAGCGGACGTAGGAGTCCTAGAAGGTACTTATTGTGTCATCACCCTGAACTAACACTCTATCTCCAGCGGACGTAGGAGTCCTAGAAGGTACTTATTGTGTCATCACCCTGAACTAACACTCTATCTCCAGCGGACGTAGGAGTCCTAGAAGGTACTTATAGTGTCATCACCCTGAACTAACACTCTAGCTACAGCGGACGTAGGAGTCCTAGAAGGTACTTATAGTGTCATCACCCTGAACTAACACTCTAGCTACAGCGGACGTAGGAGTCCTAGAAGGTACTTATAGTGTCATCACCCTGAACTAACACTCTAGCTACAGCGGACGTAGGAGTCCTAGAAGGTACTTATTGTGTCATCACCCTGAACTAACACTCTAGTTACAGCGGACGTAGGAGTCCTAGAAGGTACTTATTGTGTCATCACCCTGAACTAACACTCTAGCTACAGCGGACGTAGGAGTCCTAGAAGGTACTTATAGTGTCATCACCCTGAACTAACACTCTAGTTACAGCGGACGTAGGAGTCCTAGAAGGTACTTATAGTGTCATCACCCTGAACTAACACTCTAGCTACAGCGGACGTAGGAGTCCTAGAAGGTACTTATAGTGTCATCACCCTGAACTAACACTCTAGCTACAGCGGACGTAGGAGTCCTAGAAGGTACTTATTGTGTCATCTCCCTGAACTAACACTCTAGCTACAGCGGACGTAGGAGTCCTAGAAGGTACTTATAGTGTCATCACCCTGAACTAACACTCTAGCTACAGCGGACGTAGGAGTCCTAGAAGGTACTTATAGTGTCATCACCCTGAACTAACACTCTAGCTACAGCGGACGTCGGAGTCCTAGAAGGTACTTATAGTGTCATCACCCTGAACTAACACTCTAGCTACAGCGGACGTAGGAGTCCTAGAAGGTACTTATAGTGTCATCACCCTGAACTAACACTCTAGCTACAGCGGACGTAGGAGTCCTAGAAGGTACTTATAGTGTCATCACCCTGAACTAACACTCTAGCTACAGCGGACGTAGGAGTCCTAGAAGGTACTTATAGTGTCATCACCCTGAACTAACACTCTAGCTACAGCGGACGTAGGAGTCCTAGAAGGTACTTATAGTGTCATCACCCTGAACTAACACTCTAGCTACAGCGGACGTAGGAGTCCTAGAAGGTACTTATAGTGTCATCACCCTGAACTAACACTCTAGCTACAGCGGACGTAGGAGTCCTAGAAGGTACTTATAGTGTCATCACCCTGAACTAACACTCTAGCTACAGCGGACGTAGGAGTCCTAGAAGGTACTTATAGTGTCATCACCCTGAACTAACACTCTAGCTACAGCGGACGTAGGAGTCCTAGAAGGTACTTATAGTGTCATCACCCTGAACTAACACTCTAGCTACAGCGGACGTAGGAGTCCTAGAAGGTACTTATAGTGTCATCACCCTGAACTAACACTCTAGCTACAGCGGACGTAGGAGTCCTAGAAGGTACTTATTGTGTCATCACCCTGAACTAACACTCTAGCTACAGCGGACGTAGGAGTCCTAGAAGGTACTTATAGTGTCATCACCCTGAACTAACACTCTAGCTACAGCGGACGTCGGAGTCCTAGAAGGTACTTATAGTGTCACCACCCTGAACTAACACTCTAGCTACAGCGGACGTAGGAGTCCTAGAAGGTACTTATAGTGTTATCACCCTGAACTAACACTCTAGCTACAGCGGACGTAGGAGTCCTAGAAGGTACTTATTGTGTCATCACCCTGAACTAACACTCTAGCTACAGCGGACGTAGGAGTCCTAGAAGGTACTTATAGTGTCATCACCCTGAACTAACACTCTAGCTACAGCGGACGTAGGAGTCCTAGAAAGTACTTATTGTGTCATCACCCTGAACTAACACTCTAGCTACAGCGGACGTAGGAGTCCTAGAAGGTACTTATAGTGTCATCACCCTGAACTAACACTCTAGCTACAGCGGACGTAGGAGTCCTAGAAGGTACTTATTGTGTCATCACCCTGAACTAACACTCTAGCTCCAGCGGACGTAGGAGTCCTAGAAGGTACTTATTGTGTCATCACCCTGAACAAACACTCTAGCTACAGCGGACGTAGGAGTCCTAGAAGGTACTTATAGTGTCATCACCCTGAACTAACACTCTATCTACAGCGGACGTAGGAGTCCTAGAAGGTACTTATTGTGTCATCACCCTGAACTAACACTCTAGCTCCAGCGGACGTAGGAGTCCTAGAAGGTACTTATAGTGCCATCACCCTGAACTAACACTCTAGCTACAGCGGACGTAGGAGTCCTAGAAGGTACTTATAGTGTCATCACCCTGAACTAACACTCTAGCTACAGCGGACGTCGGAGTCCTAGAAGGTACTTATAGTGTCATCACCCTGAACTAACACTCTAGCTACAGCGGACGTAGGAGTCCTAGAAGGTACTTATAGTGTCATCACCCTGAACTAACACTCTAGCTACAGCGGACGTAGGAGTCCTAGAAGGTACTTATTGTGTCATCACCCTGAACTAACACTCTAGCTACAGCGGACGTAGGAGTCCTAGAAGGTACTTATTGTGTCATCACCCTGAACTAACACTCTAGCTACAGCGGACGTAGGAGTCCTAGAAGGTACTTATAGTGTCATCACCCTGAACTAACACTCTAGCTACAACGGACGTAGGAGTCCTAGAAGGTACTTATAGTGTCATCACCCTGAACTAACACTCTAGCTACAGCGGACGTAGGAGTCCTAGAAAGTACTTATTGTGTCATCACCCTGAACTAACACTCTAGCTACAGCGGACGTAGGAGTCCTAGAAGGTACTTATAGTGTCATCACCCTGAACTAACACTCTAGCTACAGCGGACGTAGGAGTCCTAGAAGGTACTTATTGTGTCATCACCCTGAACTAACACTCTAGCTCCAGCGGACGTAGGAGTCCTAGAAGGTACTTATTGTGTCATCACCCTGAACTAACACTCTAGCTACAGCGGACGTAGGAGTCCTAGAAGGTACTTATAGTGTCATCACCCTGAACTAACACTATAGCTACAGCGGACGTAGGAGTCATAGAAGGTACTTATAGTGTCATCACCCTGAACTAACACTCTAGCTACAGCGGACGTAGGAGTCCTAGAAGGTACTTATAGTGTCATCACCCTGAACTAACACTCTAGCTACAGCGGACGTAGGAGTCCTAGAAGGTACTTATTGTGTCATCACCCTGAACTATCACTCTAGCTACAGCGGACGTAGGAGTCCTATAAGGTACTTATAGTGTCATCACCCTGAACTAACACTCTAGCTACAGCGGACGTAGGAGTCCTAGAAGGTACTTATAGTGTCATCACCCTGAACTAACACTCTAGCTACAGCGTACGTAGGAGTCCTAGAAGGTACTTATAGTGTCATCACCCTGAACTGACACTCCAGCTACAGCGGACGTAGGAGTCCTAGAAGGTACTTATTGTGTCATCACCCTGAACTAACACTCTAACTACAGCGGACGTAGGAGTCCTAGAAGGTACTTATAGTGTCATCACCCTGAACTGACACTCTAGCTACAGCGGACGTAGGAGTCCTAGAAGGTACTTATAGTGTCATCACCCTGAACTAACACTCTAGCTACAGCGGACGTAGGAGTCCTAGAAGGTACTTATTATGTCATCACCCTGAAAAAACACTCTAGCTACAGCGGACGTAGGAGTCCTAGAAGGTACTTATTGTGTCATCACCCTGAACTAACACTCTAGCTACAGCGGACGTAGGAGTCCTAGAAGGTACTTATAGTGTCATCACCCTGAACTAACACTCTAGCTACAGCGGACGTAGGAGTCCTAGAAGGTACTTATTGTGTCATCACCCTGAACTAACACTCTAGCTCCAGCGGACGTAGGGGTCCTAGAAGGTACTTATAGTTTCATCACCCTGAACTGACACTCTAGCTACAGCGGACGTAGGAGTCCTAGAAGGTACTTATAGTGTCATCACCCTGAACTAACACTCTAGCTCCAGCGGACGTAGGAGTCCTAGAAGGTACTTATTGTGTCATCACCCTGAACTAACACTCTAGCTACAGCGGACGTAGGAGTCCTAGAAGGTACTTATAGTGTTATCACCCTGAACTAACACTCTAGCTACAGCGGACGTAGGAGTCCTAGAAGGTACTTATTGTGTCATCACCCTGAACTAACACTCTATCTCCAGCGGACGTAGGAGTCCTAGAAGGTACTTATTGTGTCATCACCCTGAACTAACACTCTATCTCCAGCGGACGTAGGAGTCCTAGAAGGTACTTATAGTGTCATCACCCTGAACTAACACTCTAGCTACAGCGGACGTAGGAGTCCTAGAAGGTACTTATAGTGTCATCACCCTGAACTAACACTCTAGCTTCAGCGGACGTAGGAGTCCTAGAAGGTACTTATAGTGTCATCACCCTGAACTAACACTCTAGCTACAGCGGACGTAGTTGTCCTAGAAGGTACTTATAGTGTCATCACCCTGAACTAACACTCTAGCTACAGCGGACGTAGGAGTGCTAGAAGGTACTTATAGTGTCATCACCCTGAACTAACACTCTAGCTACAGCGGACGTAGGAGTCCTAGAAGGTACTTATTGTGTCATCACCCTGAACTAACACTCTAGCTACAGCGGACGTAGGAGTCCTAGAAGGTACTTATAGTGTCATCACCCTGAACTAACACTCTAGCTACAGCGGACGCAGGAGTCCTAGAAGGTACTTATAGTGTCATCACCCTGAACTAACACTCTAGCTACAGCGGACGTAGGAGTCCTAGAAGGTACTTATAGTGTCATCACCCTGAACTAACACTCTAGCTCCAGCGGACGTAGGAGTCCTAGAAGGTACTTATAGTGTCATCACCCTGAACTAACACTCTAGCTACAGCGGACGTAGGAGTCCTAGAAGGTACTTATAGTGTTATCACCCTGAACTAACACTCTAGCTACAGCGGACGTAGGAGTCCTAGAAGGTACTTATTGTGTCATCACCCTGAACTAACACTCTATCTCCAGCGGACGTAGGAGTCCTAGAAGGTACTTATTGTGTCATCACCCTGAACTAACACTCTATCTCCAGCGACGTAGGAGTCCTAGAAGGTACTTATAGTGTCATCACCCTGAACTAACACTCTAGCTACAGCGGACGTAGGAGTCCTAGAAGGTACTTATAGTGTCATCACCCTGAACTAACACTCTAGCTACAGCGGACGTAGGAGTCCTAGAAGGTACTTATAGTGTCATCACCCTGAACTAACACTCTAGCTACAGCGGACGTAGTTGTCCTAGAAGGTACTTATAGTGTCATCACCCTGAACTAACACTCTAGCTACAGCGGACGTAGGAGTGCTAGAAGGTACTTATAGTGTCATCACCCTGAACTAACACTCTAGCTACAGCGGACGTAGGAGTCCTAGAAGGTACTTATTGTGTCATCACCCTGAACTAACACTCTAGCTACAGCGGACGTAGGAGTCCTAGAAGGTACTTATAGTGTCATCACCCTGAACTAACACTCTAGCTACAGCGGACGCAGGAGTCCTAGAAGGTACTTATAGTGTCATCACCCTGAACTAACACTCTAGCTACAGCGGACGTAGGAGTCCTAGAAGGTACTTATAGTGTCATCACCCTGAACTAACACTCTAGCTCCAGCGGACGTAGGAGTCCTAGAAGGTACTTATAGTGTCATCACCCTGAACTAACACTCTAGCTACAGCTGACGTAGGAGTCCTAGAAGGTACTTATTGTGTCATCACCCTGAACTAACACTCTAGCTCCAGCGGACGTAGGAGTCCTAGAAGGTACTTATAGTGTCATCACCCTGAACTGACACTCTAGCTACAGCGGACGTAGGAGTCCTAGAAGGTACTTATAGTGTCATCACCCTGAACTGACACTCTAGCTACAGCGGACGTAGGAGTCCTAGAAGCTACTTATAGTGTCATCACCCTGAACTGACACTCTAGCTACAGCGGACGTAGGAGTCCTAGAAGGTACTTATTGTGTCATCACCATGAACTAACACTCTAGCTACAGCGGACGTAGGAGTCCTAGAAGGTACTTATTGTGTCATCACCCTGAACTAACACTCTAGCTCCAGCGGACGTAGGAGTCCTAGAAGGTACTTATTGTGTCATCACCCTGAACTAACACTCTAGCTACAGCGGACGTAGGAGTCCTAGAAGGTACTTATAGTGTCATCACCCTGAACTAACACTCTAGCTACAGCGGACGTAGGAGTCCTAGAAGGTACTTATTGTGTCATCACCCTGAACTAACACTCTAGCTACAGCGGACGTAGGAGTCCTAGAAGGTACTTATAGTGTCATCACCCTGTACTAACACTCTAGCTACAGCGGACGTAGGAGTCCTAGAAGGTACTTATTGTGTCATCACCCTGAACTAACACTCTAGCTACAGCGGACGTAGGAGTCCTAGAAGGTACTTATAGTGTCATCACCCTGAACTAACACTCTAGCTCCAGCGGACGTAGGAGTCCTAGAAGGTACTTACAGTGTCATCACCCTGAACTAACACTCTAGCTACAGCGGACGTAGGAGTCCTAGAAGGTACTTATAGTGTCATCACCCTGAACTAACACTCTAGCTCCAGCGGACGTAGGAGTCCTAGAAGGTACTTATAGTGTCATCACCCTGAACTAACACTCTAGCTACAGCGGACGTAGGAGTCCTAGAAGGTACTTATTGTGTCATCACCCTGAACTAACACTCTAGCTACAGCGGACGTAGGAGTCCTAGAAGGTACTTATAGTGTCATCACCCTGAACTAACACTCTAGCTACAGCGGACGTAGGAGTCCTAGAAGGTACTTATTGTGTCATCACCCTGAACTAACACTCTAGCTACAGCGGACGTAGGAGTCCTAGAAGGTACTTATAGTGTCATCACCCTGAACTAACACTCTAGCTACAGCGGACGTAGGAGTCCTAGAGGTACTTATTGTGTCATCACCCTGAACTAACACTCTAGCTACAGCGGACGTAGGAGTCCTAGAAGGTACTTATAGTGTCATCACCCTGAACTAACACTCTAGCTACAGCGGACGTAGGAGTCCTAGAAGGTACTTATTGTGTCATCACCCTGAACTAACACTCTAGCTACAGCGGACGTAGGAGTCCTAGAAGGTACTTATAGTGTCATCACCCTGAACTAACACTCTAGCCACAGCGGACGTAGGAGTCCTAGAAGGTACTTATTGTGTCATCACCCTGAACTAACACTCTAGCTACAGCGGACGTAGGAGTCCTAGAAGGTACTTATAGTGTCATCACCCTGAACTAACACTCTAGCTCCAGCGGACGTAGGAGTCCTAGAAGGTACTTATAGTGTCATCACCCTGAACTAACACTCTAGCTACAGCGGACGTAGGAGTCCTAGAAGGTACTTATAGTGTCATCACCCTGAACTAACACTCTAGCTCCAGCGGACGTAGGAGTCCTAGAAGGTACTTATAGTGTCATCACCCTGAACTAACACTCTAGCTACAGCGGACGTAGGAGTCCTAGAAGGTACTTATTGTGTCATCACCCTGAACTAACACTCTAGCTACAGCGGACGTAGGAGTCCTAGAAGGTACTTATAGTGTCATCACCCTGAACTAACACTCTAGCTACAGCGGACGTAGGAGTCCTAGAAGGTACTTATAGTGTCATCACCCTGAACTAACACTCTAGCTACAGCGGACGTAGGAGTCCTAGAAGGTACTTATAGTGTCATCACCCTGAACTAACACTCTAGCTACAGCGGACGTAGGAGTCCTAGAAGGTACTTATAGTGTCATCACCCTGAACTAACACTCTAGCTACAGCGGACGTAGGAGTCCTAGAAGGTACTTATTGTGTCATCACCCTGAACTAACACTCTAGCTACAGCGGACGTAGGAGTACTAGAAGGTACTTATAGTGTCATCACCCTGAACTAACACTCTAGCTACAGCGGACGTAGGAGTCCTAGAAGGTACTTATAGTGTCATCACCCTGAACTAACACTCTAGCTACAGCGGACGTAGGAGTCCTAGAAGGTACTTATTGTGTCATCACCCTGAACTAACACTCTAGCTACAGCGGACGTAGGAGTCCTAGAAGGTACTTATAGTGTCATCACCCTGAACTAACACTCTAGCTACAGCGGACGTAGGAGTCCTAGAAGGTACTTATTGTGTCATCACCCTGAACTAACACTCTAGCTACAGCGGACGTAGGAGTCCTAGAAGGTACTTATAGTGTCATCACCCTGAACTAACACTCTAGCTACAGCGGACGTAGGAGTCCTAGAAGGTACTTATTGTGTCATCACCCTGAACTAACACTCTAGCTACAGCGGACGTAGGAGTCCTAGAAGGTACTTATTGTGTCATCACCCTGAACTAACACTCTAGCTACAGCGGACGTAGGAGTCCTAGAAGGTACTTATTGTGTCATCACCCTGAACTAACACTCTAGCTCCAGCGGACGTAGGAGTCCTAGAAGGTACTTATTGTGTCATCACCCTGAACTAACACTCTAGCTACAGCGGACGTAGGAGTCCTAGAAGGTACTTATTGTGTCATCACCCTGAACTAACACTCTAGCTCCAGCGGACGTAGGAGTCCTAGAAGGTACTTATTGTGTCATCACCCTGAACTAACACTCTAGCTACAGCGGACGTAGGAGTCCTAGAAGGTACTTATTGTGTCATCACCCTGAACTAACACTCTAGCTCCAGCGGACGTAGGAGTCCTAGAAGGTACTTATTGTGTCATCACCCTGAACTAACACTCTAGCTACAGCGGACGTAGGAGTCCTAGAAGGTACTTATTGTGTCATCACCCTGAACTAACACTCTAGCTCCAGCGGACGTAGGAGTCCTAGAAGGTACTTATTGTGTCATCACCCTGAACTAACACTCTAGCTACAGCGGACGTAAGAGTCCTAGAAGGTACTTATTGTGTCATCACCCTGAACTAACACTCTAGCTCCAGCGGACGTAGGAGTCCTAGAAGGTACTTATTGTGTCATCACCCTGAACTAACACTCTAGCTACAGCGGACGTAGGAGTCCTAGAAGGTACTTATTGTGTCATCACCCTGAACTAACACTCTAGCTCCAGCGGACGTAGGAGTCCTAGAAGGTACTTATTGTGTCATCACCCTGAACTAACACTCTAGCTACAGCGGACGTAGGAGTCCTAGAAGGTACTTATAGTGTCATCACCCTGAACTAACACTCTAGCTCCAGCGGACGTAGGAGTCCTAGAAGGTACTTATAGTGTCATCATCCTGAACTAACACTCTAGCTACAGCGGACGTAGGAGTCCTAGAAGGTACTTATAGTGTCATCACCCTGAACTAACACTCTAGCTACAGCGGACGTAGGAGTCCTAGAAGGTACTTATTGTGTCATCACCCTGAACTAACACTCTAGCTACAGCGGACGTAGGAGTCCTAGAAGGTACTTATTGTGTCATCACCCTGAACTAACACTCTAGCTCCAGCGGACGTAGGAGTCCTAGAAGGTATTATAGTGTCATCACCCTGAACTAACACTCTAGCTACAGCGGACGTAGGAGTCCTAGAAGGTACTTATTGTGTCATCACCCTGAACTAACACTCTAGCTACAGCGGACGTAGGAGTCCTAGAAGGTACTTATAGTGTCATCACCCTGAACTAACACTCTAGCTCCAGCGGACGTAGGAGTCCTAGAAGGTACTTATAGTGTCATCACCCTGAACTAACACTCTAGCTACAGCGGACGTAGGAGTCCTAGAAGGTACTTATAGTGTCATCACCCTGAACTAACACTCTAGCTACAGCGGACGTAGGAGTCCTAGAAGGTACTTATAGTGTCATCACCCTGAACTAACACTCTAGCTCCAGCGGACGTAGGAGTCCTAGAAGGTACTTATAGTGTCATCACCCTGAACTAACACTCTAGCTACAGCGGACGTAGGAGTCCTAGAAGGTACTTATAGTGTCATCACCCTGAACTAACACTCTAGCTACAGCGGACGTAGGAGTCCTAGAAGGTACTTATAGTGTCATCACCCTGAACTAACACTCTAGCTACAGCGGACGTAGGAGTCCTAGAAGGTACTTATTGTGTCATCACCCTGAACTAACACTCTAGCTACAGCGGACGTAGGAGTCCTAGAAGGTACTTATAGTGTCATCACCCTGAACTAACACTCTAGCTACAGCGGACGTAGGAGTCCTAGAAGGTACTTATAGTGTCATCACCCTGAACTAACACTCTAGCTACAGCGGACGTAGGAGTCCTAGAAGGTACTTATAGTGTCATCACCCTGAACTAACACTCTAGCTACAGCGGACGTAGGAGTCCTAGAAGGTACTTATAGTGTCATCACCCTGAACTAACACTCTAGCTACAGCGGACGTAGGAGTCCTAGAAGGTACTTATAGTGTCATCACCCTGAACTAACACTCTAGCTACAGCGGACGTAGGAGTCCTAGAAGGTACTTATAGTGTCATCACCCTGAACTAACACTCTAGCTACAGCGGACGTAGGAGTCCTAGAAGGTACTTATAGTGTCATCACCCTGAACTAACACTCTAGCTACAGCGGACGTAGGAGTCCTAGAAGGTACTTATAGTGTCATCACCCTGAACTAACACTCTAGCTACAGCGGACGTAGGAGTCCTAGAAGGTACTTATAGTGTCATCACCCTGAACTAACACTCTAGCTCCAGCGGACGTAGGAGTCCTAGAAGGTACTTATAGTGTCATCACCCTGAACTAACACTCTAGCTACAGCGGACGTAGGAGTCCTAGAAGGTACTTATTGTGTCATCACCCTGAACTAACACTCTAGCTCCAGCGGACGTAGGAGTCCTAGAAGGTACTTATAGTGTCATCACCCTGAACTAACACTCTAGCTACAGCGGACGTAGGAGTCCTAGAAGGTACTTATTGTGTCATCACCCTGAACTAACACTCTAGCTACAGCGGACGTAGGAGTCCTAGAAGGTACTTATAGTGTCATCACCCTGAACTACACTCTAGCTACAGCGGACGTAGGAGTCCTAGAAGGTACTTATTGTGTCATCACCCTGAACTAACACTCTAGCTACAGCGGACGTAGGAGTCCTAGAAGGTACTTATAGTGTCATCACCCTGAACTAACACTCTAGCTACAGCGGACGTAGGAGTCCTAGAAGGTACTTATTGTGTCATCACCCTGAACTAACACTCTAGCTACAGCGGACGTAGGAGTCCTAGAAGGTACTTATAGTGTCATCACCCTGAACTAACACTCTAGCTACAGCGGACGTAGGAGTCCTAGAAGGTACTTATTGTGTCATCACCCTGAACTAACACTCTAGCTACAGCGGACGTAGGAGTCCTAGAAGGTACTTATAGTGTCATCACCCTGTACTAACACTCTAGCTACAGCGGACGTAGGAGTCCTAGAAGGTACTTATTGTGTCATCACCCTGAACTAACACTCTAGCTACAGCGGACGTAGGAGTCCTAGAAGGTACTTATAGTGTCATCACCCTGAACTAACACTCTAGCTCCAGCGGACGTAGGAGTCCTAGAAGGTACTTACAGTGTCATCACCCTGAACTAACACTCTAGCTACAGCGGACGTAGGAGTCCTAGAAGGTACTTATAGTGTCATCACCCTGAACTAACACTCTAGCTCCAGCGGACGTAGGAGTCCTAGAAGGTACTTATAGTGTCATCACCCTGAACTAACACTCTAGCTACAGCGGACGTAGGAGTCCTAGAAGGTACTTATTGTGTCATCACCCTGAACTAACACTCTAGCTACAGCGGACGTAGGAGTCCTAGAAGGTACTTATAGTGTCATCACCCTGAACTAACACTCTAGCTACAGCGGACGTAGGAGTCCTAGAAGGTACTTATTGTGTCATCACCCTGAACTAACACTCTAGCTACAGCGGACGTAGGAGTCCTAGAAGGTACTTATAGTGTCATCACCCTGAACTAACACTCTAGCTACAGCGGACGTAGGAGTCCTAGAGGTACTTATTGTGTCATCACCCTGAACTAACACTCTAGCTACAGCGGACGTAGGAGTCCTAGAAGGTACTTATAGTGTCATCACCCTGAACTAACACTCTAGCTACAGCGGACGTAGGAGTCCTAGAAGGTACTTATTGTGTCATCACCCTGAACTAACACTCTAGCTACAGCGGACGTAGGAGTCCTAGAAGGTACTTATAGTGTCATCACCCTGAACTAACACTCTAGCCACAGCGGACGTAGGAGTCCTAGAAGGTACTTATTGTGTCATCACCCTGAACTAACACTCTAGCTACAGCGGACGTAGGAGTCCTAGAAGGTACTTATAGTGTCATCACCCTGAACTAACACTCTAGCTCCAGCGGACGTAGGAGTCCTAGAAGGTACTTATAGTGTCATCACCCTGAACTAACACTCTAGCTACAGCGGACGTAGGAGTCCTAGAAGGTACTTATAGTGTCATCACCCTGAACTAACACTCTAGCTCCAGCGGACGTAGGAGTCCTAGAAGGTACTTATAGTGTCATCACCCTGAACTAACACTCTAGCTACAGCGGACGTAGGAGTCCTAGAAGGTACTTATAGTGTCATCACCCTGAACTAACACTCTAGCTCCAGCGGACGTAGGAGTCCTAGAAGGTACTTATTGTGTCATCACCCTGAACTAACACTCTAGCTACAGCGGACGTAGGAGTCCTAGAAGGTACTTATAGTGTCATCACCCTGAACTAACACTCTAGCTACAGCGGACGTAGGAGTCCTAGAAGGTACTTATTGTGTCATCACCCTGAACTAACACTCTAGCTACAGCGGACGTAGGAGTCCTAGAAGGTACTTATTGTGTCATCACCCTGAACTAACACTCTAGCTACAGCGGACGTAGGAGTCCTAGAAGGTACTTATTGTGTCATCACCCTGAACTAACACTCTAGCTCCAGCGGACGTAGGAGTCCTAGAAGGTACTTATTGTGTCATCACCCTGAACTAACACTCTAGCTACAGCGGACGTAGGAGTCCTAGAAGGTACTTATTGTGTCATCACCCTGAACTAACACTCTAGCTCCAGCGGACGTAGGAGTCCTAGAAGGTACTTATTGTGGTCATCACCCTGAACTAACACTCTAGCTACAGCGGACGTAGGAGTCCTAGAAGGTACTTATTGTGTCATCACCCTGAACTAACACTCTAGCTCCAGCGGACGTAGGAGTCCTAGAAGGTACTTATTGTGTCATCACCCTGAACTAACACTCTAGCTACAGCGGACGTAGGAGTCCTAGAAGGTACTTATTGTGTCATCACCCTGAACTAACACTCTAGCTCCAGCGGACGTAGGAGTGCTAGAAGGTACTTATTGTGTCATCACCCTGAACTAACACTCTAGCTACAGCGGACGTAAGAGTCCTAGAAGGTACTTATTGTGTCATCACCCTGAACTAACACTCTAGCTCCAGCGGACGTAGGAGTCCTAGAAGGTACTTATTGTGTCATCTCCCTGAACTAACACTCTAGCTACAGCGGACGTAGGAGTCCTAGAAGGTACTTATTGTGTCATCACCCTGAACTAACACTCTAGCTCCAGCGGACGTAGGAGTCCTAGAAGGTACTTATTGTGTCATCACCCTGAACTAACACTCTAGCTACAGCGGACGTAGGAGTCCTAGAAGGTACTTATAGTGTCATCACCCTGAACTAACACTCTAGCTCCAGCGGACGTAGGAGTCCTAGAAGGTACTTATAGTGTCATCATCCTGAACTAACACTCTAGCTACAGCGGACGTAGGAGTCCTAGAAGGTACTTATAGTGTCATCACCCTGAACTAACACTCTAGCTACAGCGGACGTAGGAGTCCTAGAGGTACTTATTGTGTCATCACCCTGAACTAACACTCTAGCTACAGCGGACGTAGGAGTCCTAGAAGGTACTTATAGTGTCATCACCCTGAACTAACACTCTAGCTACAGCGGACGTAGGAGTCCTAGAAGGTACTTATTGTGTCATCACCCTGAACTAACACTCTAGCTACAGCGGACGTAGGAGTCCTAGAAGGTACTTATAGTGTCATCACCCTGAACTAACACTCTAGCCACAGCGGACGTAGGAGTCCTAGAAGGTACTTATTGTGTCATCACCCTGAACTAACACTCTAGCTACAGCGGACGTAGGAGTCCTAGAAGGTACTTATAGTGTCATCACCCTGAACTAACACTCTAGCTCCAGCGGACGTAGGAGTCCTAGAAGGTACTTATAGTGTCATCACCCTGAACTAACACTCTAGCTACAGCGGACGTAGGAGTCCTAGAAGGTACTTATAGTGTCATCACCCTGAACTAACACTCTAGCTCCAGCGGACGTAGGAGTCCTAGAAGGTACTTATAGTGTCATCACCCTGAACTAACACTCTAGCTACAGCGGACGTAGGAGTCCTAGAAGGTACTTATAGTGTCATCACCCTGAACTAACACTCTAGCTCCAGCGGACGTAGGAGTCCTAGAAGGTACTTATTGTGTCATCACCCTGAACTAACACTCTAGCTACAGCGGACGTAGGAGTCCTAGAAGGTACTTATAGTGTCATCACCCTGAACTAACACTCTAGCTACAGCGGACGTAGGAGTCCTAGAAGGTACTTATTGTGTCATCACCCTGAACTAACACTCTAGCTACAGCGGACGTAGGAGTCCTAGAAGGTACTTATTGTGTCATCACCCTGAACTAACACTCTAGCTACAGCGGACGTAGGAGTCCTGGAAGGTACTTATTGTGTCATCACCCTGAACTAACACTCTAGCTCCAGCGGACGTAGGAGTCCTAGAAGGTACTTATTGTGTCATCACCCTGAACTAACACTCTAGCTACAGCGGACGTAGGAGTCCTAGAAGGTACTTATTGTGTCATCACCCTGAACTAACACTCTAGCTCCAGCGGACGTAGGAGTCCTAGAAGGTACTTATTGTGTCATCACCCTGAACTAACACTCTAGCTACAGCGGACGTAGGAGTCCTAGAAGGTACTTATTGTGTCATCACCCTGAACTAACACTCTAGCTCCAGCGGACGTAGGAGTCCTAGAAGGTACTTATTGTGTCATCAACCTGAACTAACACTCTAGCTACAGCGGACGTAGGAGTCCTAGAAGGTACTTATTGTGTCATCACCCTGAACTAACACTCTAGCTCCAGCGGACGTAGGAGTGCTAGAAGGTACTTATTGTGTCATCACCCTGAACTAACACTCTAGCTACAGCGGACGTAAGAGTCCTAGAAGGTACTTATTGTGTCATCACCCTGAACTAACACTCTAGCTCCAGCGGACGTAGGAGTCCTAGAAGGTACTTATTGTGTCATCTCCCTGAACTAACACTCTAGCTACAGCGGACGTAGGAGTCCTAGAAGGTACTTATTGTGTCATCACCCTGAACTAACACTCTAGCTCCAGCGGACGTAGGAGTCCTAGAAGGTACTTATTGTGTCATCACCCTGAACTAACACTCTAGCTACAGCGGACGTAGGAGTCCTAGAAGGTACTTATAGTGTCATCACCCTGAACTAACACTCTAGCTCCAGCGGACGTAGGAGTCCTAGAAGGTACTTATAGTGTCATCATCCTGAACTAACACTCTAGCTACAGCGGACGTAGGAGTCCTAGAAGGTACTTATAGTGTCATCACCCTGAACTAACACTCTAGCTACAGCGGACGTAGGAGTCCTAGAAGGTACTTATTGTGTCATCACCCTGAACTAACACTCTAGCTACAGCGGACGTAGGAGTCCTAGAAGGTACTTATTGTGTCATCACCCTGAACTAACACTCTAGCTCCAGCGGACGTAGGAGTCCTAGAAGGTATTTATAGTGTCATCACCCTGAACTAACACTCTAGCCACAGCGGACGTAGGAGTCCTAGAAGGTACTTATTGTGTCATCACCCTGAACTAACACTCTAGCTACAGCGGACGTAGGAGTCCTAGAAGGTACTTATAGTGTCATCACCCTGAACTAACACTCTAGCTCCAGCGGACGTAGGAGTCCTAGAAGGTACTTATAGTGTCATCACCCTGAACTAACACTCTAGCTACAGCGGACGTAGGAGTCCTAGAAGGTACTTATAGTGTCATCACCCTGAACTAACACTCTAGCTCCAGCGGACGTAGGAGTCCTAGAAGGTACTTATAGTGTCATCACCCTGAACTAACACTCTAGCTACAGCGGACGTAGGAGTCCTAGAAGGTACTTATTGTGTCATCACCCTGAACTAACACTCTAGCTACAGCGGACGTAGGAGTCCTAGAAGGTACTTATAGTGTCATCACCCTGAACTAACACTCTAGCTACAGCGGACGTAGGAGTCCTAGAAGGTACTTATAGTGTCATCACCCTGAACGAACACTCTAGTTACAGCGGACGTAGGAGTCCTAGAAGGTACTTATTGTGTCATCACCCTGAAATAACACTCTAGCTCCAGCGGACGTAGGAGTCCTAGAAGGTACTTATAGTGTCATCACCCTGAACTAACACTCTAGCTACAGCGGACGTAGGATTCCTAGAAGGTACTTATAGTGTCATCACCCTGAACTAACACTCTAGCTCCAGCGGACGTAGGAGTCCTAGAAGGTACTTATTGTGTCATCACCCTGAACTAACACTCTAGCTACAGCGGACGTAGGAGTCCTAGAAGGTACTTATAGTGTCATCACCCTGAACTAACACTCTAGCTACAGCGGACGTAGGAGTCCTAGAAGGTAATTATAGTGTCATCACCCTGAACTAACACTCTAGCTCCAGCGGACGTAGGAGTCCTAAAAGGTACTTATAGTGTCATCACCCTGAACTAACACTCTAGCTACAGCGGACGTAGTAGTCCTAGAAGGTACTTATAGTGTCATCACCCTGAACTAACACTCTAGCTCCAGCGGACGTAGGAGTCCTAGAAGGTAATTATAGTGTCATCACCCTGAACTAACACTCTAGCTCCAGCGGACGTAGGAGTCCTAGAAGGTACTTATAGTGTCATCACCCTGAACTAACACTCTAGCTCCAGCGTACGTAGGAGTCCTAGAAGGTAATTATAGTGTCATCACCCTGAACTAACACTCTAGCTACATCGGACGTAGGAGTCCTAGAAGGTACTTATAGTGTCATCACCCTGAACTAACACTCTAGCTCCAGCGGACGTAGGAGTCCTAGAAGGTACTTATAGTGTCATCACCCTGAACTAACACTCTAGCTCCAGCGGACGTAGGAGTCCTAGAAGGTAATTATAGTGTCATCACCCTGAACTAACACTCTAGCTCCAGCGGACGTAGGAGTCCTAGAAGGTACTTATAGTGTCATCACCCTGAACTAACACTCTAGCTACAGCGGACATAGGAGTCCTAGAAGGTACTTATAGTGTCATCACCCTGAACTAACACTCTAGCTCCAGCGGACGTAGGAGTCCTAGAAGGTACTTATTGTGTCATTACCCTGAACTAACACTCTAGCTACAGCGGACGTAGGAGTCCTAGAAGGTACTTATAGTGTCATCACCCTGAACTAACACTCTAGCTACAGCGGACGTAGGAGTCCTAGAAGGTACTAATAGTGTCATCACCCTGAACTAACACTCTAGTTACAGCGGACGTAGGAGTCCTAGAAGGTACTTATTGTGTCATCACCCTGAACTAACACTCTAGCTCCAGCGGACGTAGGAGTCCTAGAAGGTACTTATAGTGTCATCACCCTGAACTAACACTCTAGCTACAGCGGACGTCGGAGTCCTAGAAGGTACTTATAGTGTCATCACCCTGAACTAACACTCTAGCTCCAGCGGACGTAGGAGTCCTAGAAGGTACTTATTGTGTCATCACCCTGAACTAACACTCTAGCTACAGCGGACGTAGGAGTCCTAGAAGGTACTTATAGTGTCATCACCCTGAACTAACACTCTAGCTACAGCGGACGTAGGAGTCCTAGAAGGTAATTATAGTGTCATCACCCTGAACTAACACTCTAGCTCCAGCGGACGTAGGAGTCCTAGAAGGTACTTATAGTGTCATCACCCTGAACTAACACTCTAGCTACAGCGGACGTAGGAGTCCTAGAAGGTACTTATAGTGTCATCACCCTGAACTAACACTCTAGCTCCAGCGGACGTAGGAGTCCTAGAAGGTAATTATAGTGTCATCACCCTGAACTAACACTCTAGCTCCAGCGGACGTAGGAGTCCTAGAAGGTACTTATAGTGTCATCACCCTGAACTAACACTCTAGCTCCAGCGGACGTAGGAGTCCTAGAAGGTAATTATAGTGTCATCACCCTGAACTAACACTCTAGCTCCAGCGGACGTAGGAGTCCTAGAAGGTACTTATAGTGTCATCACCCTGAACTAACACTCTAGCTCCAGCGGACGTAGGAGTCCTAGAAGGTACTTATAGTGTCATCACCCTGAACTAACACTCTAGCTCCAGCGGACGTAGGAGTCCTAGAAGGTAATTATAGTGTCATCACCCTGAACTAACACTCTAGCTCCAGCGGACGTAGGAGTCCTAGAAGGTACTTATAGTGTCATCACCCTGAACTAACACTCTAGCTCCAGCGGACGTAGGAGTCCTAGAAGGTACTTATAGTGTCATCACTCTGATCTAACACTCTAGCTACAGCGGACGTAGGAGTCCTAGAAGGTACTTATTGTGTCATTACCCTGAACTAACACTCTAGCTACAGCGGACGTAGGAGTCCTAGAAGGTACTTATAGTGTCATCACCCTGAACTAACACTCTAGCTACAGCGGACGTAGGAGTCCTAGAATGTACTTATAGTGTCATCACCCTGAACTAACACTCTAGCTACAGCGGACGTAGGAGTCCTAGAAGTTAATTATAGTGTCATCACCCTGAACTAACACTCTAGCTCCAGCGGACTTAGGAGTCCTAGAAGGTACTTATTGTGTCATCACCCTGAACTAACACTCTAGCTACAGCGGACGTAGGAGTCCTAGAAGGTACTTATAGTGTCATCACCCTGAACTAACACTCTAACTCCAGCGGACGTAGGAGTCCTAGAAGGTACTTATAGTGTCATCACCCTGAACTAACACTCTAGCTACAGCGGACGTAGGAGTCCTAGAAGATACTTATAGTGTCATCACCCTGATCTAACACTCTAGCTACAGCGGACGTAGGAGTCCTAGAAGGTACTTATAGTGTCATCACCCTGAACTAACACTCTAGCTACAGCGGACGTAGGAGTCCTAGAAGGTACTTATAGTGTCATCACCCTGATCTAACACTCTAGCTACAGCGGACGTAGGAGTCCTAGATGGTACTTATAGTGTCATCACCCTGAACTAACACTCTAGCTACAGCGGACGTAGGAGTCCTAGAAGGTACTTATTGTGTCATCACCCTGAACTAACACTCTAGCTACAGCGGACGTAGGAGTCCTAGAAGGTACTTATAGTGTCATCACCCTGATCTAACACTCTAGCTACAGCGGACGTAGGAGTCCTAGAAGGTACTTATAGTGTCATCACCCTGAACTAACACTCTAGCTACAGCGGACGTAGGAGTCCTAGAAGGTACTTATAGTGTCATCACCCTGAACTAACACTCTAGCTACAGCGGACGTAGGAGTCCTAGAAGGTACTTATAGTGTCAACAACCTGAACTAACACTCTAGCTACAGCGGACGTAGGAGTCCTAGAAGGTAATTATAGTGTCATCACCCTGAACTAACACTCTAGCTACAGCGGACGTAGGAGTCCTAGAAGGTACTTATAGTGTCATCACCCTGAACTAACACTCTAGCTGCAGCGGACGTAGGAGTCCTAGAAGGTACTTATAGTGTCATCACCCTGAACTGACACTCTAGCTACAGCGGACGTAGGAGTCCTAGAAGGTACTTATTGTGTCATCACCCTGAACTAACACTCTAGCTACAGCGGACGTAGGAGTCCTAGAAGGTACTTATAGTGTCATCACCCTGAACTAACACTCTAGCTACAGCGGACGTAGGAGTCCTAGAAGGTAATTATAGTGTCATCACCCTGAACTAACACTCTAGCTCCAGCGGACGTAGGAGTCCTAGAAGGTACTTATAGTGTCATCACCCTGAACTAACACTCTAGCTACAGCGGACGTAGGAGTCCTAGAAGGTACTTATAGTGTCATCACCCTGAACTAACACTCTAGCTCCAGCGGACGTAGGAGTCCTAGAAGGTAATTATAGTGTCATCACCCTGAACTAACACTCTAGCTCCAGCGGACGTAGGAGTCCTAGAAGGTAATTATAGTGTCATCACCCTGAACTAACACTCTAGCTCCAGCGGACGTAGGAGTCCTAGAAGGTACTTATAGTGTCATCACCCTGAACTAACACTCTAGCTCCAGCGGACGTAGGAGTCCTAGAAGGTAATTATAGTGTCATCACCCTGAACTAACACTCTAGCTACATCGGACGTAGGAGTCCTAGAAGGTACTTATAGTGTCATCACCCTGAACTAACACTCTAGCTCCAGCGGACGTAGGAGTCCTAGAAGGTACTTATAGTGTCATCACCCTGAACTAACACTCTAGCTCCAGCGGACGTAGGAGTCCTAGAAGGTAATTATAGTGTCATCACCCTGAACTAACACTCTAGCTCCAGCGGACGTAGGAGTCCTAGAAGGTACTTATAGTGTCATCACCCTGAACTAACACTCTAGCTACAGCGGACATAGGAGTCCTAGAAGGTACTTATAGTGTCATCACCCTGAACTAACACTCTAGCTCCAGCGGACGTAGGAGTCCTAGAAGGTACTTATTGTGTCATTACCCTGAACTAACACTCTAGCTACAGCGGACGTAGGAGTCCTAGAAGGTACTTATAGTGTCATCACCCTGAACTAACACTCTAGCTACAGCGGACGTAGGAGTCCTAGAAGGTACTAATAGTGTCATCACCCTGAACTAACACTCTAGTTACAGCGGACGTAGGAGTCCTAGAAGGTACTTATTGTGTCATCACCCTGAACTAACACTCTAGCTCCAGCGGACGTAGGAGTCCTAGAAGGTACTTATAGTGTCATCACCCTGAACTAACACTCTAGCTACAGCGGACGTCGGAGTCCTAGAAGGTACTTATAGTGTCATCACCCTGAACTAACACTCTAGCTCCAGCGGACGTAGGAGTCCTAGAAGGTACTTATTGTGTCATCACCCTGAACTAACACTCTAGCTACAGCGGACGTAGGAGTCCTAGAAGGTACTTATAGTGTCATCACCCTGAACTAACACTCTAGCTACAGCGGACGTAGGAGTCCTAGAAGGTAATTATAGTGTCATCACCCTGAACTAACACTCTAGCTCCAGCGGACGTAGGAGTCCTAGAAGGTACTTATAGTGTCATCACCCTGAACTAACACTCTAGCTACAGCGGACGTAGGAGTCCTAGAAGGTACTTATAGTGTCATCACCCTGATCTAACACTCTAGCTCCAGCGGACGTAGGAGTCCTAGAAGGTAATTATAGTGTCATCACCCTGAACTAACACTCTAGCTCCAGCGGACGTAGGAGTCCTAGAAGGTACTTATAGTGTCATCACCCTGAACTAACACTCTAGCTCCAGCGGACGTAGGAGTCCTAGAAGGTAATTATAGTGTCATCACCCTGAACTAACACTCTAGCTCCAGCGGACGTAGGAGTCCTAGAAGGTACTTATAGTGTCATCACCCTGAACTAACACTCTAGCTCCAGCGGACGTAGGAGTCCTAGAAGGTACTTATAGTGTCATCACCCTGAACTAACACTCTAGCTCCAGCGGACGTAGGAGTCCTAGAAGGTAATTATAGTGTCATCACCCTGAACTAACACTCTAGCTCCAGCGGACGTAGGAGTCCTAGAAGGTACTTATAGTGTCATCACCCTGAACTAACACTCTAGCTCCAGCGGACGTAGGAGTCCTAGAAGGTACTTATAGTGTCATCACTCTGATCTAACACTCTAGCTACAGCGGACGTAGGAGTCCTAGAAGGTACTTATTGTGTCATTACCCTGAACTAACACTCTAGCTACAGCGGACGTAGGAGTCCTAGAAGGTACTTATAGTGTCATCACCCTGAACTAACACTCTAGCTACAGCGGACGTAGGAGTCCTAGAATGTACTTATAGTGTCATCACCCTGAACTAACACTCTAGCTACAGCGGACGTAGGAGTCCTAGAAGTTAATTATAGTGTCATCACCCTGAACTAACACTCTAGCTCCAGCGGACTTAGGAGTCCTAGAAGGTACTTATTGTGTCATCACCCTGAACTAACACTCTAGCTACAGCGGACGTAGGAGTCCTAGAAGGTACTTATAGTGTCATCACCCTGAACTAACACTCTAACTCCAGCGGATGTAGGAGTCCTAGAAGGTACTTATTGTGTCATCACCCTGAACTAACACTCTAGCTACAGCGGACGTAGGAGTCCTAGAAGGTACTTATTGTGTCATCACCCTGAACTAACACTCTAGCTCCAGCGGACGTAGGAGTCCTAGAAGGTACTTATAGTGTCATCACCCTGAACTAAAACTCTAGCTCCAGCGGACGTAGGAGTCCTAGAAGGTACTTATTGTGTCATCACCCTGAACTAACACTCTAGCTCCAGCGGACGTAGGAGTCCTAGAAGGTACTTATAGTGTCATCACCCTGAACTAACACTCTAGCTACAGCGGACGTAGGAGTCCTAGAAGATACTTATAGTGTCATCACCCTGATCTAACACTCTAGCTACAGCGGACGTAGGAGTCCTAGAAGGTACTTATAGTGTCATCACCCTGAACTAACACTCTAGCTACAGCGGACGTAGGAGTCCTAGAAGGTACTTATAGTGTCATCACCCTGATCTAACACTCTAGCTACAGCGGACGTAGGAGTCCTAGAAGGTACTTATAGTGTCATCACCCTGAACTAACACTCTAGCTACAGCGGACGTAGGAGTCCTAGAAGGTACTTATTGTGTCATCACCCTGAACTAACACTCTAGCTACAGCGGACGTAGGAGTCCTAGAAGGTACTTATAGTGTCATCACCCTGATCTAACACTCTAGCTACAGCGGACGTAGGAGTCCTAGAAGGTACTTATAGTGTCATCACCCTGAACTAACACTCTAGCTACAGCGGACGTAGGAGTCCTAGAAGGTACTTATAGTGTCATCACCCTGAACTAACACTCTAGCTACAGCGGACGTAGGAGTCCTAGAAGGTACTTATAGTGTCAACAACCTGAACTAACACTCTAGCTACAGCGGACGTAGGAGTCCTAGAAGGTAATTATAGTGTCATCACCCTGAACTAACACTCTAGCTACATCGGACGTAGGAGTCCTAGAAGGTAGTTATAGTGTCATCACCCTGAACTAACACTCTAGCTGCAGCGGACGTAGGAGTCCTAGAAGGTACTTATAGTGTCATCACCCTGAACTGACACTCTAGCTACAGCGGACGTAGGAGTCCTAGAAGGTACTTATTGTGTCATCACCCTGAACTAACACTCTAGCTACAGCGGACGTAGGAGTCCTAGAAGGTACTTATAGTGTCATCACCCTGAACTAACACTCTAGCTACAGCGGACGTAGGAGTCCTAGAAGGTAATTATAGTGTCATCACCCTGAACTAACACTCTAGCTCCAGCGGACGTAGGAGTCCTAGAAGGTACTTATAGTGTCATCACCCTGAACTAACACTCTAGCTACAGCGGACGTAGGAGTCCTAGAAGGTACTTATAGTGTCATCACCCTGAACTAACACTCTAGCTCCAGCGGACGTAGGAGTCCTAGAAGGTAATTATAGTGTCATCACCCTGAACTAACACTCTAGCTCCAGCGGACGTAGGAGTCCTAGAAGGTACTTATAGTGTCATCACCCTGAACTAACACTCTAGCTCCAGCGGACGTAGGAGTCCTAGAAGGTAATAATAGTGTCATCACCCTGAACTAACACTCTAGCTCCAGCGGACGTAGGAGTCCTAGAAGGTACTTATAGTGTCATCACCCTGAACTAACACTCTAGCTCCAGCGGACGTAGGAGTCCTAGAAGGTACTTATAGTGTCATCACCCTGAACTAACACTCTAGCTCCAGCGGACGTAGGAGTCCTAGAAGGTAATTATAGTGTCATCACCCTGAACTAACACTCTAGCTACAGCGGACGTAGGAGTCCTAGAAGGTACTTATAGTGTCATCACCCTGAACTAACACTCTAGCTCCAGCGGACGTAGGAGTCCTAGAAGGTACTTATAGTGTCATCACCCTGAACTAACACTCTAGCTCCAGCGGACGTAGGAGTCCTAGAAGGTACTTATTGTGTCATTACCCTGAACTAACACTCTAGCTACAGCGGACGTAGGAGTCCTAGAAGGTAATTATAGTGTCATCACCCTGAACTAACACTCTAGCTCCAGCGGACGTAGGAGTCCTAGAAGGTAATTATAGTGTCATCACCCTGAACTAACACTCTAGCTCCAGCGGACATAGGAGTCCTAGAAGGTACTTATAGTGTCATCACCCTGAACTAACACTCTAGCTCCAGCGGACGTAGGAGTCCTAGAAGGTAATTATAGTGTCATCACCCTGAACTAACACTCTAGCTCCAGCGGACGTAGGAGTCCTAGAAGGTACTTATAGTGTCATCACCCTGAACTAACACTCTAGCTCCAGCGGACGTAGGAGTCCTAGAAGGTACTTATAGTGTCATCACCCTGAACTAACACTCTAGCTCCAGCGGACGTAGGAGTCCTAGAAGGTAATTATAGTGTCATCACCCTGAACTAACACTCTAGCTACAGCGGACGTAGGAGTCCTAGAAGGTACTTATAGTGTCATCACCCTGAACTAACACTCTAGCTCCAGCGGACGTAGGAGTCCTAGAAGGTAATTATAGTGTCATCACCCTGAACTAACACTCTAGCTCCAGCGGACGTAGGAGTCCTAGAAGGTACTTATAGTGTCATCACCCTGAACTAACACTCTAGCTCCAGCGGACGTAGGAGTCCTAGAAGGTAATTATAGTGTCATCACCCTGAACTAACACTCTAGCTCCAGCGGACGTAGGAGTCCTAGAAGGTACTTATAGTGTCATCACCCTGAACTAACACTCTAGCTCCAGCGGACGTAGGAGTCCTAGAAGGTACTTATAGTGTCATCACCCTGAACTAACACTCTAGCTCCAGCGGACGTAGGAGTCCTAGAAGGTAATTATAGTGTCATCACCCTGAACTAACACTCTAGCTACAGCGGACGTAGGAGTCCTAGAAGGTACTTATAGTGTCATCACCCTGAACTAACACTCTAGCTCCAGCGGACGTAGGAGTCCTAGAAGGTACTTATAGTGTCATCACCCTGAACTAACACTCTAGCTCCAGCGGACGTAGGAGTCCTAGAAGGTACTTATTGTGTCATTACCCTGAACTAACACTCTAGCTACAGCGGACGTAGGAGTCCTAGAAGGTACTTATAGTGTCATCACCCTGAACTAACACTCTAGCTACAGCGGACGTAGGAGTCCTAGAAGGTACTTATAATTTCATAACCCTGAACTAACACTCTAGTTACAGCGGACGTAGGAGTCCTAGAAGGTACTTATTGTGTCATCACCCTGAACTAACACTCTAGCTCCAGCGGACGTAGGAGTCCTAGAAGGTACTTATAGTGTCATCACCCTGAACTAACACTCTAGCTACAGCGGACGTAGGAGTCCTAGAAGGTACTTATAGTGTCATCACCCTGAACTAACACTCTAGCTCCAGCGGACGTAGGAGTCCTAGAAGGTACTTATTGTGTCATCACCCTGAACTAACACTCTAGCTACAGCGGACGTAGGAGTCCTAGAAGGTACTTATAGTGTCATCACCCTGAACTAACACTCTAGCTACAGCGGACGTAGGAGTCCTAGAAGGTAATTATAGTGTCATCGCCCTGAACTAACACTCTAGCTCCAGCGGACGTAGGAGTCCTAGAAGGTACTTATAGTGTCATCACCCTGAACTAACACTCTAGCTACAGCGGACGTAGGAGTCCTAGAAGGTACTTATAGTGTCATCACCCTGAACTAACACTCTAGCTCCAGCGGACGTAGGAGTCCTAGAAGGTACTTATTGTGTCATCACCCTGAACTAACACTCTAGCTACAGCGGACGTAGGAGTCCTAGAAGGTACTTATAGTGTCATCACCCTGAACTAACACTCTAGCTACAGCGGACGTAGGAGTCCTAGAAGGTAATTATAGTGTCATCGCCCTGAACTAACACTCTAGCTCCAGCGGACGTAGGAGTCCTAGAAGGTACTTATAGTGTCATCACCCTGAACTAACACTCTAGCTACAGCGGACGTAGGAGTCCTAGAAGGTACTTATAGTGTCATCACCCTGAACTAACACTCTAGCTCCAGCGGACGTAGGAGTCCTAGAAGGTAATTATAGTGTCATCATCCTGAACTAACACTCTAGCTCCAGCGGACGTAGGAGTCCTAGAAGGTACTTATAGTGTCATCACCCTGAACTAACACTCTAGCTCCAGCGGACGTAGGAGTCCTAGAAGGTACTTATAGTGTCATCACCCTGAACTAACACTCTAGCTCCAGCGGACGTAGGAGTCCTAGAAGGTAATTATAGTGTCATCACCCTGAACTAACACTCTAGCTCCAGCGGACGTAGGAGTCCTAGAAGGTACTTATAGTGTCATCACCCTGAACTAACACTCTAGCTCCAGCGGACGTAGGAGTCCTAGAAGGTACTTATAGTGTCATCACCCTGATCTAACACTCTAGCTACAGCGGACGTAGGAGTCCTAGAAGGTACTTATTGTGTCATTACCCTGAACTAACACTCTAGCTACAGCGGACGTAGGAGTCCTAGAAGGTACTTATAGTGTCATCACCCTGAACTAACACTCTAGCTACAGCGGACGTAGGAGTCCTAGAAGGTACTTATAGTGTCATCACCCTGAACTAACACTCTAGCTACAGCGGACGTAGGAGTCCTAGAAGTTAATTATAGTGTCATCACCCTGAACTAACACTCTAGCTCCAGCGGACTTAGGAGTCCTAGAAGGTACTTATTGTGTCATCACCCTGAACTAACACTCTAGCTTCAGCGGACGTAGGAGTCCTAGAAGGTACTTATAGTGTCATCACCCTGAACTAACACTCTAACTCCAGCGGATGTAGGAGTCCTAGAAGGTACTTATTGTGTCATCACCGTGAACTAACACTCTAGCTACAGCGGACGTAGGAGTCCTAGAAGGTACTTATTGTGTCATCACCCTGAACTAACACTCTAGCTCCAGCGGACGTAGGAGTCCTAGAAGGTACTTATAGTGTCATCACCCTGAACTAACACTCTAGCTCCAGCGGACGTAGGAGTCCTAGAAGGTATTTATTGTGTCATCACCCTGAACTAACACTCTAGCTCCAGCGGACGTAGGAGTCCTAGAAGGTACTTATAGTGTCATCACCCTGAACTAACACTCTAGCTACAGCGGACGTAGTTGTCCTAGAAGGTACTTTTAGTGTCATCACCCTGATCTAACACTCTAGCTACAGCGGACGTAGGAGTCCTAGAAGGTACTTATAGTGTCATCACCCTGAACTAACACTCTAGCTACAGCGGACGTAGGAGTCCTAGAAGGTACTTATAGTGTCATCACCCTGATCTAACACTCTAGCTACAGCGGACGTAGGAGTCCTAGAAGGTACTTATAGTGTCATCACCCTGAACTAACACTCTAGCTACAGCGGACGTAGGAGTCCTAGAAGGTACTTATTGTGTCATCACCCTGAACTAACACTCTAGCTACAGCGGACGTAGGAGTCCTAGAAGGTACTTATAGTGTCAACACCCTGAACTAACACTCTAGCTACAGCGGACGTAGGAGTCCTAGAAGGTAATTATAGTGTCATCACCCTGAACTAACACTCTAGCTACAGCGGACGTAGGAGTCCTAGAAGGTACTTATAGTGTCATCACCCTGAACTAACACTCTAGCTACAGCGGACGTAGGAGTCCTAGAAGGTACTTATAGTGTCATCACCCTGAACTAACACTCTAGCTACAGCGGACGTAGGAGTCCTAGAAGGTACTTATAGTGTCATCACCCTGAACTAACACTCTAGCTCCAGCGGACGTAGGAGTCCTAGAAGGTACTTATAGTGTCATCACCCTGAACTAACACTCTAGCTCCAGCGGACGTAGGAGTCCTAGAAGGTACTTATAGTGTCATCACCCTGAACTAACACTCTAGCTCCAGCGGACGTAGGAGTCCTAGAAGGTACTTATAGTGTCATCACCCTGAACTAACACTCTAGCTACAGCGGACGTAGGAGTCCTAGAAGGTACTTATAGTGTCATCACCCTGAACTAACACTCTAGTAACAGCGGACGTAGGAGTCCTAGAAGGTACTTATAGTGTCATCACCCTGAACTAACACTCTAGTTCCAGCGGACGTAGGAGTCCTAGAAGGTACTTATAGTGTCATCACCCTGAACTAACACTCTAGCTACAGCGGACGTAGGAGTCCTAGAAGGTACTTATAGTGTCATCACCCTGAACTAACACTTTAGCTACAGCGGACGTAGGAGTCCTAGAAGGTACTTATAGTGTCATCACCCTGAACTAACACTCTAGCTACAGCGGACGTAGGAGTCCTAGAAGGTACTTATAGTGTCATCACCCTGAACTAACACTCTAGCTACAGCGGACGTAGGAGTCCTAGAAGGTACTTATAGTGTCATCCCCCTTAACTAACACTCTAGCTCCAGCGGACGTAGGAGTCCTAGAAGGTACTTATAGTGTCATCACCCTGAACTAACACTCTAGCTACAGCGGACGTAGGAGTCCTAGAAGGTACTTAGTGTCATCACCCTGAACTAACACTCTAGCTCCAGCGGACGTAGGAGTCCTAGAAGGTAATTATAGTGTCATCACCCTGAACTAACACTCTAGCTACAGCGGACGTAGGAGTCCTAGAAGGTACTTATAGTGTCATCACCCTGAACTAACACTCTAGCTCCAGCGGACGTAGGAGTCCTAGAAGGTACTTATAGTGTCATCACCCTGAACTAACACTCTAGCTCCAGCGGACGTAGGAGTCCTAGAAGGTAATTATAGTGTCATCACCCTGAACTAACACTCTAGCTCCAGCGGACGTAGGAGTCCTAGAAGGTACTTATAGTGTCATCACCCTGAACTAACACTCTAGCTACAGCGGACGTAGGAGTCCTAGAAGGTACTTATAGTGTCATCACCCTGAACTAACACTCTAGCTCCAGCGGACGTAGGAGTCCTAGAAGGTACTTATTGTGTCATTACCCTGAACTAACACTCTAGCTACAGCGGACGTAGGAGTCCTAGAAGGTACTTATAGTGTCATCACCCTGAACTAACACTCTAGCTACAGCGGACGTAGGAGTCCTAGAAGGTACTTATAGTGTCATCACCCTGAACTAACACTCTAGTTACAGCGGACGTAGGAGTCCTAGAAGGTACTTATTGTGTCATCACCCTGAACTAACACTCTAGCTCCAGCGGACGTAGGAGTCCTAGAAGGTACTTATAGTGTCATCACCCTGAACTAACACTCTAGCTACAGCGGACGTAGGAGTCCTAGAAGGTACTTATAGTGTCATCACCCTGAACTAACACTCTAGCTCCAGCGGACGTAGGAGTCCTAGAAGGTACTTATTGTGTCATCACCCTGAACTAACACTCTAGCTACAGCGGACGTAGGAGTCCTAGAAGGTACTTATAGTGTCATCACCCTGAACTAACACTCTAGCTACAGCGGACGTAGGAGTCCTAGAAGGTAATTATAGTGTCATCACCCTGAACTAACACTCTAGCTCCAGCGGACGTAGGAGTCCTAGAAGGTACTTATAGTGTCATCACAGTGAACTAACACTCTAGCTACAGCGGACGTAGGAGTCCTAGAAGGTACTTATAGTGTCATCACCCTGAACTAACACTCTAGCTCCAGCGGACGTAGGAGTCCTAGAAGGTAATTATAGTGTCATCACCCTGAACTAACACTCTAGCTCCAGCGGACGTAGGAGTCCTAGAAGGTACTTATAGTGTCATCACCCTGAACTAACACTCTAGCTCCAGCGGACGTAGGAGTCCTAGAAGGTAATTATAGTGTCATCACCCTGAACTAACACTCTAGCTCCAGCGGACGTAGGAGTCCTAGAAGGTACTTATAGTGTCATCACCCTGAACTAACACTCTAGCTCCAGCGGACTTAGGAGTCCTAGAAGGTACTTATAGTGTCATCACCCTGAACTAACACTCTAGCTCCAGCGGACGTAGGAGTCCTAGAAGGTAATTATAGTGTCATCACCCTGAACTAACACTCTAGCTCCAGCGGACGTAGGAGTCCTAGAAGGTACTTATAGTGTCATCACCCTGAACTAACACTCTAGCTCCAGCGGACGTAGGAGTCCTAGAAGGTACTTATAGTGTCATCACTCTGATCTAACACTCTAGCTACAGCGGACGTAGGAGTCCTAGAAGGTACTTATTGTGTCATTACCCTGAACTAACACTCTAGCTACAGCGGACGTAGGAGTCCTAGAAGGTACTTATAGTGTCATCACCCTGAACTAACACTCTAGCTACAGCGGACGTAGGAGTCCTAGAATGTACTTATAGTGTCATCACCCTGAACTAACACTCTAGCTACAGCGGACGTAGGAGTCCTAGAAGTTAATTATAGTGTCATCACCCTGAACTAACACTCTAGCTCCAGCGGACTTAGGAGTCCTAGAAGGTACTTATTGTGTCATCACCCTGAACTAACACTCTAGCTACAGCGGACGTAGGAGTCCTAGAAGGTACTTATAGTGTCATCACCCTGAACTAACACTCTAACTCCAGCGGATGTAGGAGTCCTAGAAGGTACTTATTGTGTCATCACCCTGAACTAACACTCTAGCTACAGCGGACGTAGGAGTCCTAGAAGGTACTTATTGTGTCATCACCCTGAACTAACACTCTAGCTCCAGCGGACGTAGGAGTCCTAGAAGGTACTTATAGTGTCATCACCCTGAACTAACACTCTAGCTCCAGCGGACGTAGGAGTCCTAGAAGGTACTTATTGTGTCATCACCCTGAACTAACACTCTAGCTCCAGCGGACGTAGGAGTCCTAGAAGGTACTTATAGTGTCATCAACCTGAACTAACACTCTAGCTACAGCGGACGTAGGAGTCCTAGAAGGTACTTATAGTGTCATCACCCTGATCTAACACTCTAGCTACAGCGGACGTAGGAGTCCTAGAAGGTACTTATAGTGTCATCACCCTGAACTAACACTCTAGCTACAGCGGACGTAGGAGTCCTAGAAGGTACTTATAGTGTCATCACCCTGATCTAACACTCTAGCTACAGCGGACGTAGGAGTCCTAGAAGGTACTTATAGTGTCATCACCCTGAACTAACACTCTAGCTACAGCGGACGTAGGAGTCCTAGAAGGTACTTATTGTGTCATCACCCTGAACTAACACTCTAGCTACAGCGGACGTAGGAGTCCTAGAAGGTACTTATAGTGTCATCACCCTGATCTGACACTCTAGCTACAGCGGACGTAGGAGTCCTAGAAGGTACTTATAGTGTCATCACCCTGAACTAACACTCTAGCTACAGCGGACGTAGGAGTCCTAGAAGGTACTTATAGTGTCATCACCCTGAACTAACACTCTAGCTACAGCGGACGTAGGAGTCCTAGAAGGTACTTATAGTGTCAACAACCTGAACTAACACTCTAGCTACAGCGGACGTAGGAGTCCTAGAAGGTAATTATAGTGTCATCACCCTGAACTAACACTCTAGCTACAGCGGACGTAGGAGTCCTAGAAGGTACTTATAGTGTCATCACCCTGAACTAACACTCTAGCTACAGCGGACGTAGGAGTCCTAGAAGGTACTTATAGTGTCATCACCCTGAACTAACACTCTAGCTACAGCGGACGTAGGAGTCCTAGAAGGTACTTATTGTGTCATCACCCTGAACTAACACTCTAGCTACAGCGGACGTAGGAGTCCTAGAAGGTACTTATAGTGTCATCACCCTGAACTAACACTCTAGCTACAGCGGACGTAGGAGTCCTAGAAGGTAATTATAGTGTCATCACCCTGAACTAACACTCTAGGTCCAGCGGACGTAGGAGTCCTAGAAGGTACTTATAGTGTCATCACCCTGAACTAACACTCTAGCTACAGCGGACGTAAGAGTCCTAGAAGGTACTTATAGTGTCATCACCCTGAACTAACACTCTAGCTACAGCGGACGTAGGAGTCCTAGAAGGTACTTATAGTGTCATCACCCTGAACTAACACTCTAGCTACAGCGGACGTAGGAGTCCTAGAAGGTACTTATAGTGTCATCACCCTGAACTAACACTCTAGCTACAGCGGACGTAGGAGTCCTAGAAGGTACTTATAGTGTCATCCCCCTTAACTAACACTCTAGCTCCAGCGGACGTAGGAGTCCTAGAAGGTACTTATAGTGTCATCACCCTGAACTAACACTCTAGCTACAGCGGACGTAGGAGTCCTAGAAGGTACTTAGTGTCATCACCCTGAACTAACACTCTAGCTCCAGCGGACGTAGGAGTCCTAGAAGGTAATTATAGTGTCATCACCCTGAACTAACACTCTAGCTACAGCGGACGTAGGAGTCCTAGAAGGTACTTATAGTGTCATCACCCTGAACTAACACTCTAGCTCCAGCGGACGTAGGAGTCCTAGAAGGTACTTATAGTGTCATCACCCTGAACTAACACTCTAGCTCCAGCGGACGTAGGAGTCCTAGAAGGTAATTATAGTGTCATCACCCTGAACTAACACTCTAGCTCCAGCGGACGTAGGAGTCCTAGAAGGTACTTATAGTGTCATCACCCTGAACTAACACTCTAGCTACAGCGGACGTAGGAGTCCTAGAAGGTACTTATAGTGTCATCACCCTGAACTAACACTCTAGCTCCAGCGGACGTAGGAGTCCTAGAAGGTACTTATTGTGTCATTACCCTGAACTAACACTCTAGCTACAGCGGACGTAGGAGTCCTAGAAGGTACTTATAGTGTCATCACCCTGAACTAACACTCTAGCTACAGCGGACGTAGGAGTCCTAGAAGGTACTTATAGTGTCATCACCCTGAACTAACACTCTAGTTACAGCGGACGTAGGAGTCCTAGAAGGTACTTATTGTGTCATCACCCTGAACTAACACTCTAGCTCCAGCGGACGTAGGAGTCCTAGAAGGTACTTATAGTGTCATCACCCTGAACTAACACTCTAGCTACAGCGGACGTAGGAGTCCTAGAAGGTACTTATAGTGTCATCACCCTGAACTAACACTCTAGCTCCAGCGGACGTAGGAGTCCTAGAAGGTACTTATTGTGTCATCACCCTGAACTAACACTCTAGCTACAGCGGACGTAGGAGTCCTAGAAGGTACTTATAGTGTCATCACCCTGAACTAACACTCTAGCTACAGCGGACGTAGGAGTCCTAGAAGGTAATTATAGTGTCATCACCCTGAACTAACACTCTAGCTCCAGCGGACGTAGGAGTCCTAGAAGGTAATTATAGTGTCATCACCCTGAACTAACACTCTAGCTACAGCGGACGTAGGAGTCCTAGAAGGTACTTATAGTGTCATCACCCTGAACTAACACTCTAGCTACAGCGGACGTAGGAGTCCTAGAAGGTACTTATAGTGTCATCACCCTGAACTAACACTCTAGCTACAGCGGACGTAGGAGTCCTAGAAGGTACTTATTGTGTCATCACCCTGAACTAACACTCTAGCTACAGCGGACGTAGGAGTCCTAGAAGGTACTTATAGTGTCATCACCCTGAACTAACACTCTAGCTACAGCGGACGTAGGAGTCCTAGAAGGTAATTATAGTGTCATCACCCTGAACTAACACTCTAGCTCCAGCGGACGTAGGAGTCCTAGAAGGTACTTATAGTGTCATCACCCTGAACTAACACTCTAGCTACAGCGGACGTAGGAGTCCTAGAAGGTACTTATAGTGTCATCACCCTGAACTAACACTCTAGCTACAGCGGACGTAGGAGTCCTAGAAGGTACTTATAGTGTCATCACCCTGAACTAACACTCTAGCTACAGCGGACGTAGGAGTCCTAGAAGGTACTTATAGTGTCATCACCCTGAACTAACACTCTAGCTACAGCGGACGTAGGAGTCCTAGAAGGTACTTATAGTGTCATCACCCTTAACTAACACTCTAGCTCCAGCGGACGTAGGAGTCCTAGAAGGTACTTATAGTGTCATCACCCTGAACTAACACTCTAGCTACAGCGGACGTAGGAGTCCTAGAAGGTACTTAGTGTCATCACCCTGAACTAACACTCTAGCTCCAGCGGACGTAGGAGTCCTAGAAGGTAATTATAGTGTCATCACCCTGAACTAACACTCTAGCTACAGCGGACGTAGGAGTCCTAGAAGGTACTTATAGTGTCATCACCCTGAACTAACACTCTAGCTCCAGCGGACGTAGGAGTCCTAGAAGGTACTTATAGTGTCATCACCCTGAACTAACACTCTAGCTCCAGCGGACGTAGGAGTCCTAGAAGGTAATTATAGTGTCATCACCCTGAACTAACACTCTAGCTCCAGCGGACGTAGGAGTCCTAGAAGGTACTTATAGTGTCATCACCCTGAACTAACACTCTAGCTACAGCGGACGTAGGAGTCCTAGAAGGTACTTATAGTGTCATCACCCTGAACTAACACTCTAGCTCCAGCGGACGTAGGAGTCCTAGAAGGTACTTATTGTGTCATTACCCTGAACTAACACTCTAGCTACAGCGGACGTAGGAGTCCTAGAAGGTACTTATAGTGTCATCACCCTGAACTAACACTCTAGCTACAGCGGACGTAGGAGTCCTAGAAGGTACTTATAGTGTCATCACCCTGAACTAACACTCTAGTTACAGCGGACGTAGGAGTCCTAGAAGGTACTTATTGTGTCATCACCCTGAACTAACACTCTAGCTCCAGCGGACGTAGGAGTCCTAGAAGGTACTTATAGTGTCATCACCCTGAACTAACACTCTAGCTACAGCGGACGTAGGAGTCCTAGAAGGTACTTATAGTGTCATCACCCTGAACTAACACTCTAGCTAAAGCGGACGTAGGAGTCCTAGAAGGTACTTATTGTGTCATCACCCTGAACTAACACTCTAGCTACAGCGGACGTAGGAGTCCTAGAAGGTACTTATAGTGTCATCACCCTGAACTAACACTCTAGCTACAGCGGACGTAGGAGTCCTAGAAGGTAATTATAGTGTCATCACCCTGAACTAACACTCTAGCTCCAGCGGACGTAGGAGTCCTAGAAGGTACTTATAGTGTCATCACAGTGAACTAACACTCTAGCTACAGCGGACGTAGGAGTCCTAGAAGGTACTTATAGTGTCATCACCCTGAACTAACACTCTAGCTCCAGCGGACGTAGGAGTCCTAGAAGGTAATTATAGTGTCATCACCCTGAACTAACACTCTAGCTCCAGCGGACGTAGGAGTCCTAGAAGGTACTTATAGTGTCATCACCCTGAACTAACACTCTAGCTCCAGCGGACGTAGGAGTCCTAGAAGGTAATTATAGTGTCATCACCCTGAACTAACACTCTAGCTCCAGCGGACGTAGGAGTCCTAGAAGGTACTTATAGTGTCATCACCCTGAACTAACACTCTAGCTCCAGCGGACGTAGGAGTCCTAGAAGGTACTTATTGTGTCATCACCCTGAACTAACACTCTAGCTACAGCGGACGTAGGAGTCCTAGAAGGTACTTATTGTGTCATCACCCTGAACTAACACTCTAGCTCCAGCGGACGTAGGAGTCCTAGAAGGTACTTATAGTGTCATCACCCTGAACTAACACTCTAGCTCCAGCGGACGTAGGAGTCCTAGAAGGTACTTATTGTGTCATCACCCTGAACTAACACTCTAGCTCCAGCGGACGTAGGAGTCCTAGAAGGTACTTATAGTGTCATCACCCTGAACTAACACTCTAGCTACAGCGGACGTAGGAGTCCTAGAAGGTACTTATAGTGTCATCACCCTGAACTAACACTCTAGCTACAGCGGACGTAGGAGTCCTAGAAGGTACTTATAGTGTCATCACCCTGATCTAACACTCTAGCTACAGCGGACGTAGGAGTCCTAGAAGGTACTTATAGTGTCATCACCCTGAACTAACACTCTAGCTACAGCGGACGTAGGAGTCCTAGAAGGTACTTATTGTGTCATCACCCTGAACTAACACTCTAGCTACAGCGGACGTAGGAGTCCTAGAAGGTACTTATAGTGTCATCACCCTGATCTAACACTCTAGCTACAGCGGACGTAGGAGTCCTAGAAGGTACTTATAGTGTCATCACCCTGAACTAACACTCTAGCTACAGCGGACGTAGGAGTCCTAGAAGGTACTTATAGTGTCATCACCCTGAACTAACACTCTAGCTACAGCGGACGTAGGAGTCCTAGAAGGTACTTATAGTGTCAACAACCTGAACTAACACTCTAGCTACAGCGGACGTAGGAGTCCTAGAAGGTAAATATAGTGTCATCACCCTGAACTAACACTCTAGCTACAGCGGACGTAGGAGTCCTAGAAGGTACTTATAGTGTCATCACCCTGAACTAACACTCTAGCTACAGCGGACGTAGGAGTCCTAGAAGGTACTTATAGTGTCATCACCCTGAACTAACACTCTAGCTACAGCGGACGTAGGAGTCCTAGAAGGTACTTATTGTGTCATCACCCTGAACTAACACTCTAGCTCCAGCGGACGTAGGAGTCCTAGAAGGTACTTATAGTGTCATCACCCTGAACTAACACTCTAGCTCCAGCGGACGTAGGAGTCCTAGAAGGTAATTATAGTGTCATCACCCTGAACTAACACTCTAGCTCCAGCGGACGTAGGAGTCCTAGAAGGTACTTATAGTGTCATCACCCTGAACTAACACTCTAGCTCCAGCGGACGTAGGAGTCCTAGAAGGTACTTATAGTGTCATCACCCTGAACTAACACTCTAGCTCCAGCGGACGTAGGAGTCCTAGAAGGTAATTATAGTGTCATCACCCTGAACTAACACTCTAGCTCCAGCGGACGTAGGAGTCCTAGAAGGTACTTATAGTGTCATCACCCTGAACTAACACTCTAGCTCCAGCGGACGTAGGAGTCCTAGAAGGTACTTATAGTGTCATCACTCTGATCTAACACTCTAGCTACAGCGGACGTAGGAGTCCTAGAAGGTACTTATTGTGTCATTACCCTGAACTAACACTCTAGCTACAGCGGACGTAGGAGTCCTAGAAGGTACTTATAGTGTCATCACCCTGAACTAACACTCTAGCTACAGCGGACGTAGGAGTCCTAGAATGTACTTATAGTGTCATCACCCTGAACTAACACTCTAGCTACAGCGGACGTAGGAGTCCTAGAAGTTAATTATAGTGTCATCACCCTGAACTAACACTCTAGCTCCAGCGGACTTAGGAGTCCTAGAAGGTACTTATTGTGTCATCACCCTGAACTAACACTCTAGCTACAGCGGACGTAGGAGTCCTAGAAGGTACTTATAGTGTCATCACCCTGAACTAACACTCTAACTCCAGCGGATGTAGGAGTCCTAGAAGGTACTTATTGTGTCATCACCCTGAACTAACACTCTAGCTACAGCGGACGTAGGAGTCCTAGAAGGTACTTATCGTGTCATCACCCTGAACTAACACTCTAGCTCCAGCGGACGTAGGAGTCCTAGAAGGTACTTATAGTGTCATCACCCTGAACTAACACTCTAGCTCCAGCGGACGTAGGAGTCCTAGAAGGTACTTATTGTGTCATCACCCTGAACTAACACTCTAGCTCCAGCGGACGTAGGAGTCCTAGAAGGTACTTATAGTGTCATCACCCTGAACTAACACTCTAGCTACAGCGGACGTAGGAGTCCTAGAAGGTACTTATAGTGTCATCACCCTGATCTAACACTCTAGCTACAGCGGACGTAGGAGTCCTAGAAGGTACTTATAGTGTCATCACCCTGAACTAACACTCTAGCTACAGCGGACGTAGGAGTCCTAGAAGGTACTTATAGTGTCATCACCCTGATCTAACACTCTAGCTACAGCGGACGTAGGAGTCCTAGAAGGTACTTATAGTGTCATCACCCTGAACTAACACTCTAGCTACAGCGGACGTAGGAGTCCTAGAAGGTACTTATTGTGTCATCACCCTGAACTAACACTCTAGCTACAGCGGACGTAGGAGTCCTAGAAGGTACTTATAGTGTCATCACCCTGATCTGACACTCTAGCTACAGCGGACGTAGGAGTCCTAGAAGGTACTTATAGTGTCATCACCCTGAACTAACACTCTAGCTACAGCGGACGTAGGAGTCCTAGAAGGTACTTATAGTGTCATCACCCTGAACTAACACTCTAGCTACAGCGGACGTAGGAGTCCTAGAAGGTACTTATAGTGTCAACAACCTGAACTAACACTCTAGCTACAGCGGACGTAGGAGTCCTAGAAGGTAATTATAGTGTCATCACCCTGAACTAACACTCTAGCTACAGCGGACGTAGGAGTCCTAGAAGGTACTTATAGTGTCATCACCCTGAACTAACACTCTAGCTACAGCGGACGTAGGAGTCCTAGAAGGTACTTATAGTGTCATCACCCTGAACTAACACTCTAGCTACAGCGGACGTAGGAGTCCTAGAAGGTACTTATTGTGTCATCACCCTGAACTAACACTCTAGCTACAGCGGACGTAGGAGTCCTAGAAGGTACTTATAGTGTCATCACCCTGAACTAACACTCTAGCTACAGCGGACGTAGGAGTCCTAGAAGGTAATTATAGTGTCATCACCCTGAACTAACACTCTAGGTCCAGCGGACGTAGGAGTCCTAGAAGGTACTTATAGTGTCATCACCCTGAACTAACACTCTAGCTACAGCGGACGTAAGAGTCCTAGAAGGTACTTATAGTGTCATCACCCTGAACTAACACTCTAGCTACAGCGGACGTAGGAGTCCTAGAAGGTACTTATAGTGTCATCACCCTGAACTAACACTCTAGCTACAGCGGACGTAGGAGTCCTAGAAGGTACTTATAGTGTCATCACCCTGAACTAACACTCTAGCTACAGCGGACGTAGGAGTCCTAGAAGGTACTTATAGTGTCATCCCCCTTAACTAACACTCTAGCTCCAGCGGACGTAGGAGTCCTAGAAGGTACTTATAGTGTCATCACCCTGAACTAACACTCTAGCTACAGCGGACGTAGGAGTCCTAGAAGGTACTTAGTGTCATCACCCTGAACTAACACTCTAGCTCCAGCGGACGTAGGAGTCCTAGAAGGTAATTATAGTGTCATCACCCTGAACTAACACTCTAGCTACAGCGGACGTAGGAGTCCTAGAAGGTACTTATAGTGTCATCACCCTGAACTAACACTCTAGCTCCAGCGGACGTAGGAGTCCTAGAAGGTACTTATAGTGTCATCACCCTGAACTAACACTCTAGCTCCAGCGGACGTAGGAGTCCTAGAAGGTAATTATAGTGTCATCACCCTGAACTAACACTCTAGCTCCAGCGGACGTAGGAGTCCTAGAAGGTACTTATAGTGTCATCACCCTGAACTAACACTCTAGCTACAGCGGACGTAGGAGTCCTAGAAGGTACTTATAGTGTCATCACCCTGAACTAACACTCTAGCTCCAGCGGACGTAGGAGTCCTAGAAGGTACTTATTGTGTCATTACCCTGAACTAACACTCTAGCTACAGCGGACGTAGGAGTCCTAGAAGGTACTTATAGTGTCATCACCCTGAACTAACACTCTAGCTACAGCGGACGTAGGAGTCCTAGAAGGTACTTATAGTGTCATCACCCTGAACTAACACTCTAGTTACAGCGGACGTAGGAGTCCTAGAAGGTACTTATTGTGTCATCACCCTGAACTAACACTCTAGCTCCAGCGGACGTAGGAGTCCTAGAAGGTACTTATAGTGTCATCACCCTGAACTAACACTCTAGCTACAGCGGACGTAGGAGTCCTAGAAGGTACTTATAGTGTCATCACCCTGAACTAACACTCTAGCTCCAGCGGACGTAGGAGTCCTAGAAGGTACTTATTGTGTCATCACCCTGAACTAACACTCTAGCTACAGCGGACGTAGGAGTCCTAGAAGGTACTTATAGTGTCATCACCCTGAACTAACACTCTAGCTACAGCGGACGTAGGAGTCCTAGAAGGTAATTATAGTGTCATCACCCTGAACTAACACTCTAGCTCCAGCGGACGTAGGAGTCCTAGAAGGTAATTATAGTGTCATCACCCTGAACTAACACTCTAGCTACAGCGGACGTAGGAGTCCTAGAAGGTACTTATAGTGTCATCACCCTGAACTAACACTCTAGCTACAGCGGACGTAGGAGTCCTAGAAGGTACTTATAGTGTCATCACCCTGAACTAACACTCTAGCTACAGCGGACGTAGGAGTCCTAGAAGGTACTTATTGTGTCATCACCCTGAACTAACACTCTAGCTACAGCGGACGTAGGAGTCCTAGAAGGTACTTATAGTGTCATCACCCTGAACTAACACTCTAGCTACAGCGGACGTAGGAGTCCTAGAAGGTAATTATAGTGTCATCACCCTGAACTAACACTCTAGCTCCAGCGGACGTAGGAGTCCTAGAAGGTACTTATAGTGTCATCACCCTGAACTAACACTCTAGCTACAGCGGACGTAGGAGTCCTAGAAGGTACTTATAGTGTCATCCTGAACTAACACTCTAGCTACAGCGGACGTAGGAGTCCTAGAAGGTACTTATAGTGTCATCACCCTGAACTAACACTCTAGCTACAGCGGACGTAGGAGTCCTAGAAGGTACTTATAGTGTCATCACCCTGAACTAACACTCTAGCTACAGCGGACGTAGGAGTCCTAGAAGGTACTTATAGTGTCATCACCCTGAACTAACACTCTAGCTCCAGCGGACGTAGGAGTCCTAGAAGGTACTTATAGTGTCATCACCCTGAACTAACACTCTAGCTACAGCGGACGTAGGAGTCCTAGAAGGTACTTAGTGTCATCACCCTGAAAACTAACACTCTAGCTACAGCGGACGTAGGAGTCCTAGAAGGTACTTATAGTGTCATCACCCTGAACTAACACTCTAGCTCCAGCGGACGTAGGAGTCCTAGAAGGTACTTATAGTGTCATCACCCTGAACTAACACTCTAGCTACAGCGGACGTAGGAGTCCTAGAAGGTACTTATAGTGTCATCACCCTGAACTAACACTCTAGCTCCAGCGGACGTAGGAGTCCTAGAAGGTACTTATAGTGTCATCACCCTGAACTAACACTCTAGCTACAGCGGACGTAGGAGTCCTAGAAGGTACTTATTGTGTCATCACCCTGAACTAACACTCTAGCTACAGCGGACGTAGGAGTCCTAGAAGGTACTTATAGTGTCATCACCCTGAACTAACACTCTAGCTACAGCGGACGTAGGAGTCCTAGAAGGTACTTATAGTGTCATTAACCTGAACTAACACTCTAGCTACAGCGGACGTAGGAGTCCTAGAAGGTACTTATAGTGTCATCAGCCTGAACTAACACTCTAGCTACAGCGGACGTAGGAGTCCTAGAAGGTACTTATTGTGTCATCACCCTGAACTAACACTCTAGCTACAGCGGACGTAGGAGTAATAGAAGGTACTTATAGTGTCATCACCCTGAACTAACACTCTAGCTACAGCGGACGTAGGAGTCCTAGAAGGTACTTATAGTGTCATCACCCTGAACTAACACTCTAGCTACAGCGGACGTAGGAGTCCTAGAAGGTACTTATTGTGTCATCACCCTGAACTAACACTCTAGCTACAGCGGACGTAGGAGTCCTAGAAGGTACTTATTGTGTCATCACCCTGAACTAACACTCTAGCTACAGCGGACGTAGGAGTCCTGGAAGGTACTTATTGTGTCATCACCCTGAACTAACACTCTAGCTCCAGCGGACGTAGGAGTCCTAGAAGGTACTTATTGTGTCATCACCCTGAACTAACACTCTAGCTACAGCGGACGTAGGAGTCCTAGAAGGTACTTATAGTGTCATCAACCTGAACTAACACTCTAGCTACAGCGGACGTAGGAGTCCTAGAAGGTACTTATAGTGTCATCACCCTGAACTAACACTCTAGCTACAGCGGAGGTAGGAGTCCTAGAAGGTACTTATAGTGTCATCACCCTGAACTAACACTCTAGCTACAGCGGACGTAGGAGTCCTAGAAGGTACTTATAGTGTCGACACCCTGAACTAACACTCTAGCTCCAGCGGACGTAGGAGTCCTAGAAGGTACTTATTGTGTCATCACCCTGAACTAACACTCTAGCTCCAGCGGACGTAGGAGTCCTAGAAGGTACTTATAGTGTCATCACCCTGAACTAACACTCTAGCTACAGCGGACGTAGGAGTCCTAGAAGGTACTTATAGTGTCATCACCCTGAACTAACACTCTAGCTACAGCGGACGTAGGAGTCCTAGAAGGTACTTATAGTGTCATCACCCTGAACTAACACTCTAGCTACAGCGGACGTAGGAGTCCTAGAAGGTACTTATAGTGTCATCACCCTGAACTAACACTCTAGCTCCAGCGGACGTAGGAGTCCTAGAAGGTACTTATTGTGTCATCACCCTGAACTAACACTCTAGCTACAGCGGACGTAGGAGTCCTAGAAGGTACCTATAGTGTCATCACCCTGAACTAACATTCTAGCTCCAGCGGACGTAGGAGTCCTAGAAGGTACTTATTGTGTCATCACCCTGAACTAACACTCTAGCTCCAGCGGACGTAGGAGTCCTAGAAGGTACTTATTGTGTCATCACCCTGAACTAACACTCTAGCTCCAGCGGACGTAGGAGTCCTAGAAGGTACTTATAGTGTCATCACCCTGAACTAACACTCTAGCTCCAGCGGACGTAGGAGTCCTAGAAGGTACTTATAGTGTCATCACCCTGAACTAACACTCTAGCTACAGCGGACGTAGGAGTCCTAGAAGGTACTTATAGTGTCATCACCCTAAACTTACACTCTAGCTACAGCGGACGTAGGAGTCCTAGAAGGTACTTATTGTGTCATCACCCTGAACTAACACTCTAGCTACAGCGGACGTAGGAGTCCTAGATGGTATTTATTGTGTCATCACCCTGAACTAACACTCTAGCTCCAGCGGACGTAGGAGTCCTAGAAGGTACTTATTGTGTCATCACCCTGAACTAACACTCTAGCTACAGCGGACGTAGGAGTCCTAGAAGGTACTTATTGTGTCATCACCCTGAACTAACACTCTAGCTCCAGCGGACGTAGGAGTCCTAGAAGGTACTTATTGTGTCATCTCCCTGAACTAACACTCTAGCTACAGCGGACGTAGGAGTCCTAGAAGGTACTTATTGTGTCATCACCCTGAACTAACACTCTAGCTCCAGCGGACGTAGGAGTCCTAGAAGGTACTTATTGTGTCATCACCCTGAACTAACACTCTAGCTACAGCGGACGTAGGAGTCCTAGAAGGTACTTATAGTGTCATCACCCTGAACTAACACTCTAGCTCCAGCGGACGTAGGAGTCCTAGAAGGTACTTATAGTGTCATCATCCTGAACTAACACTCTAGCTACAGCGGACGTAGGAGTCCTAGAAGGTACTTATAGTGTCATCACCCTGAACTAACACTCTAGCTACAGCGGACGTAGGAGTCCTAGAAGGTACTTATTGTGTCATCACCCTGAACTAACACTCTAGCTACAGCGGACGTAGGAGTCCTAGAAGGTACTTATTGTGTCATCACCCTGAACTAACACTCTAGCTCCAGCGGACGTAGGAGTCCTTAAAGGTATTTATAGTGTCATCACCCTGAACTAACACTCTAGCCACAGCGGACGTAGGAGTCCTAGAAGGTACTTATTGTGTCATCACCCTGAACTAACACTCTAGCTACAGCGGACGTAGGAGTCCTAGAAGGTACTTATAGTGTCATCACCCTGAACTAACACTCTAGCTCCAGCGGACGTAGGAGTCCTAGAAGGTACTTATAGTGTCATCACCCTGAACTAACACTCTAGCTACAGCGGACGTAGGAGTCCTAGAAGGTACTTATAGTGTCATCACCCTGAACTAACACTCTAGCTCCAGCGGACGTAGGAGTCCTAGAAGGTACTTATAGTGTCATCACCCTGAACTAACACTCTAGCTACAGCGGACGTAGGAGTCCTAGAAGGTACTTATTGTGTCATCACCCTGAACTAACACTCTAGCTACAGCGGACGTAGGAGTCCTAGAAGGTACTTATAGTGTCATCACCCTGAACTAACACTCTAGCTACAGCGGACGTAGGAGTCCTAGAAGGTACTTATAGTGTCATTAACCTGAACTAACACTCTAGCTACAGCGGACGTAGGAGTCCTAGAAGGTACTTATAGTGTCATCAGCCTGAACTAACACTCTAGCTACAGCGGACGTAGGAGTCCTAGAAGGTACTTATTGTGTCATCACCCTGAACTAACACTCTAGCTACAGCGGACGTAGGAGTAATAGAAGGTACTTATAGTGTCATCACCCTGAACTAACACTCTAGCTACAGCGGACGTAGGAGTCCTAGAAGGTACTTATTGTGTCATCACCCTGAACTAACACTCTAGCTACAGCGGACGTAGGAGTCCTAGAAGGTACTTATTGTGTCATCACCCTGAACTAACACTCTAGCTACAGCGGACGTAGGAGTCCTAGAAGGTACTTATAGTGTCATCACCCTGAACTAACACTCTAGCTCCAGCAGACGTAGGAGTCCTAGAAGGTACTTATAGTGTCATCACCCTGAACTAACACTCTAGCTACAGCGGACGTAGGAGTCCTAGAAGGTACTTATAGTGTCATCACCCTGAACTAACACTCTAGCTACAGCGGACGTAGGAGTCCTAGAAGGTACTTATTGTGTCATCACCCTGAACTAACACTCTAGCTACAGCGGACGTAGGAGTCCTAGAAGGTACTTATTGTGTCATCACCCTGAACTAACACTCTAGCTACAGCGGACGTAGGAGTCCTGGAAGGTACTTATTGTGTCATCACCCTGAACTAACACTCTAGCTCCAGCGGACGTAGGAGTCCTAGAAGGTACTTATTGTGTCATCACCCTGAACTAACACTCTAGCTACAGCGGACGTAGGAGTCCTAGAAGGTACTTATAGTGTCATCAACCTGAACTAACACTCTAGCTACAGCGGACGTAGGAGTCCTAGAAGGTACTTATAGTGTCATCACCCTGAACTAACACTCTAGCTACAGCGGAGGTAGGAGTCCTAGAAGGTACTTATAGTGTCATCACCCTGAACTAACACTCTAGCTACAGCGGACGTAGGAGTCCTAGAAGGTACTTATAGTGTCGACACCCTGAACTAACACTCTAGCTCCAGCGGACGTAGGAGTCCTAGAAGGTACTTATTGTGTCATCACCCTGAACTAACACTCTAGCTCCAGCGGACGTAGGAGTCCTAGAAGGTACTTATAGTGTCATCACCCTGAACTAACACTCTAGCTACAGCGGACGTAGGAGTCCTAAAAGGTACTTATAGTGTCATCACCCTGAACTAACACTCTAGCTCCAGCGGACGTAGGAGTCCTAGAAGGTACTTATTGTGTCATCACCCTGAACTAACACTCTAGCTACAGCGGATGTAGGAGTCCTAGAAGGTACCTATAGTGTCATCACCCTGAACTAACATTCTAGCTCCAGCGGACGTAGGAGTCCTAGAAGGTACTTATTGTGTCATCACCCTGAACTAACACTCTAGCTCCAGCGGACGTAGGAGTCCTAGAAGGTACTTATTGTGTCATCACCCTGAACTAACACTCTAGCTCCAGCGGACGTAGGAGTCCTAGAAGGTACTTATTGTGTCATCACCCTGAACTAACACTCTAGCTCCAGCGGACGTAGGAGTCCTAGAAGGTACTTATAGTGTCATCACCCTGAACTAACACTCTAGCTCCAGCGGACGTAGGAGTCCTGAAAGGTACTTATAGTGTCATCACCCTGAACTAACACTCTAGCTACAGCGGACGTAGGAGTCCTAGAAGGTACTTATAGTGTCATCACCCTAAACTTACACTCTAGCTACAGCGGACGTAGGAGTCCTAGAAGGTACTTATTGTGTCATCACCCTGAACTAACACTCTAGCTACAGCGGACGTAGGAGTCCTAGATGGTATTTATTGTGTCATCACCCTGAACTAACACTCTAGCTCCAGCGGACGTAGGAGTCCTAGAAGGTACTTATTGTGTCATCACCCTGAACTAACACTTCAGCTCCAGCGGACGTAGGAGTCCTAGAAGGTACTTATTGTGTTATCACCCTGAACTAACACTCTAGCTACAGCGGACGTAGGAGTCCTAGAAGGTACTTATAGTGTCATCACCCTGAACTAACACTCTAGCTCAAGCGGACGTAGGAGTCCTAGAAGGTACTTATAGTGTCATCACCCTGAACTAACACTCTAGCTACAGCGGACGTAGGAGTCCTAGAAGGTACTTATAGTGTCATCACCCTGAACTAACACTCTAGCTATAGCGGACGTAGGAGTCCTAGAAGGTACTTATAGTGTCATCACCCTGAACTAACACTCTAGCTACAGCGGACGTAGGAGTCCTAGAAGGTACTTATTGTGTCATCACCCTGAACTAACACTCTAGCTACAGAGGACGTAGGAGCCCTAGAAGGGACTTATAGTGTCATCACCCTGAACTAACACTCTAGCTCCAGCGGACGTAGGAGTCCTAGAAGGTACTTATAGTGTCATCACCCTGAACTAACACTCTAGCTACAGCGGACGTAGGAGTCCTAGAAGGTACTTATTGTGTCATCACCCTGAAATAACACTCTAGCTCCAGCGGACGTAGGAGTCCTAGAAGGTACTTATAGTGTCATCACCCTGAACTAACACTCCTGCTCCAGCGGACGTAGGAGTCCTAGAAGGTACTTATAGTGTCATCACCCTGAACTAACACTCTAGCTACAGCGGTCGTAGGAGTCCTAGAAGGTACTTATTGTGTCATCACCCTGAACTAACACTCTAGCTACAGCGGACGTAGGAGTCCTAGAAGGTACTTATAGTGTCATCACCCTGAACTAACACTCTAGCTACAGCGGACGTAGGAGTCCTAGAAAGTACTTATAGTGTCATCACCCTGAACTAACACTCTAGCTCCAGCGGACGTAGGAGTCCTAGAAGGTACTTATTGTGTCATCACCCTGAACTAACACTCTAGCTCCAGCGGACGTAGGAGTCCTAGAAGGTACTTATTGTGTCATCACCCTGAACTAACACTCTAGCTACAGCGGACGTAGGAGTCCTAGAAGGTACCTATAGTGTCATCACCCTGAACTAACATTCTAGCTCCAGCGGACGTAGGAGTCCTAGAAGGTACTTATTGTGTCATCACCCTGAACTAACACTCTAGCTCCAGCGGACGTAGGAGTCCTAGATGGTATTTATTGTGTCATCACCCTGAACTAACACTCTAGCTCCAGCGGACGTAGGAGTCCTAGAAGGTACTTATTGTGTCATCACCCTGAACTAACACTTCAGCTCCAGCGGACGTAGGAGTCCTAGAAGGTACTTATTGTGTTATCACCCTGAACTAACACTCTAGCTACAGCGGACGTAGGAGTCCTAGAAGGTACTTATAGTGTCATCACCCTGAACTAACACTCTAGCTCAAGCGGACGTAGGAGTCCTAGAAGGTACTTATAGTGTCATCACCCTGAACTAACACTCTAGCTACAGCGGACGTAGGAGTCCTAGAAGGTACTTATAGTGTCATCACCCTGAACTAACACTCTAGCTATAGCGGACGTAGGAGTCCTAGAAGGTACTTATAGTGTCATCACCCTGAACTAACACTCTAGCTACAGCGGACGTAGGAGTCCTAGAAGGTACTTATTGTGTCATCACCCTGAACTAACACTCTAGCTACAGAGGACGTAGGAGCCCTAGAAGGTACTTATAGTGTCATCACCCTGAACTAACACTCTAGCTCCAGCGGACGTAGGAGTCCTAGAAGGTACTTATAGTGTCATCACCCTGAACTAACACTCTAGCTACAGCGGACGTAGGAGTCCTAGAAGGTACTTATTGTGTCATCACCCTGAAATAACACTCTAGCTCCAGCGGACGTAGGAGTCCTAGAAGGTACTTATAGTGTCATCACCCTGAACTAACACTCCTGCTCCAGCGGACGTAGGAGTCCTAGAAGGTACTTATAGTGTCATCACCCTGAACTAACACTCTAGCTACAGCGGTCGTAGGAGTCCTAGAAGGTACTTATTGTGTCATCACCCTGAACTAACACTCTAGCTACAGCGGACGTAGGAGTCCTAGAAGGTACTTATAGTGTCATCACCCTGAACTAACACTCTAGCTACAGCGGACGTAGGAGTCCTAGAAAGTACTTATAGTGTCATCACCCTGAACTAACACTCTAGCTCCAGCGGACGTAGGAGTCCTAGAAGGTACTTATTGTGTCATCACCCTGAACTAACACTCTAGCTCCAGCGGACGTAGGAGTCCTAGAAGGTACTTATTGTGTCATCACCCTGAACTAACACTCTAGCTACAGCGGACGTAGGAGTCCTAGAAGGGACCTATAGTGTCATCACCCTGAACTAACATTCTAGCTCCAGCGGACGTAGGAGTCCTAGAAGGTACTTATTGTGTCATCACCCTGAACTAACACTCTAGCTCCAGCGGACGTAGGAGTCCTAGAAGGTACTTATTGTGTCATCACCCTGAACTAACACTCTAGCTCCAGCGGACGTAGGAGTCCTAGAAGGTACTTATTGTGTCATCACCCTGAACTAACACTCTAGCTCCAGCGGACGTAGGAGTCCTAGAAGGTACTTATAGTGTCATCACCCTGAACTAACACTCTAGCTCCAGCGGACGTAGGAGTCCTGAAAGGTACTTATAGTGTCATCACCCTGAACTAACACTCTAGCTACAGCGGACGTAGGAGTCCTAGAAGGTACTTATAGTGTCATCACCCTAAACTTACACTCTAGCTACAGCGGACGTAGGAGTCCTAGAAGGTACTTATTGTGTCATCACCCTGAACTAACACTCTAGCTACAGCGGACGTAGGAGTCCTAGATGGTATTTATTGTGTCATCACCCTGAACTAACACTCTAGCTCCAGCGGACGTAGGAGTCCTAGAAGGTACTTATTGTGTCATCACCCTGAACTAACACTCTAGCTACAGCGGACGTAGGAGTCCTAGAAGGTACTTATTGTGTCATCACCCTGAACTAACACTCTAGCTCCAGCGGACGTAGGAGTCCTAAAAGGTACTTATTGTGTCATCACCCTGAACTAACACTCTAGCTCAAACGGACGTAGGAGTCCTAGAAGGTACTTATTGTGTCATCACCCTGAACTAACACTCTAGCTCCAGCGGACGTAGGAGTCCTAGAAGGTACTTATAGTGTCATCACCCTGAACTAACACTCTAGCTCCAGCGGACGTAGGAGTCCTAGAAGGTACTTATTGTGTCATCACCCTGAACTAACACTCTAGCTCCAGCGGACGTAGGAGTCCTAGAAGGTACTTATTGTGTCATCACCCTGAACTAACACTCTAGCTACAGCGGACGTAGGAGTCATAGAAGGTACTTATAGTGTCATCACCCTGAACTAACACTCTAGCTCCAGCGGACGTAGGAGTCCTAGAAGGTACTTATTGTGTCATCACCCTGAACTAACACTCTAGCTACAGCGGACGTAGGAGTCCTAGAAGGTACTTATTGTGTCATCACCCTGAACTAACACTCTAGCTCCAGCGGACGTAGGAGTCCTAAAAGGTATTTATAGTGTCATCACCCTGAACTAACACTCTAGCCACAGCGGACGTAGGAGTCCTAGAAGGTACTTATTGTGTCATCACCCTGAACTAACACTCTAGCTACAGCGGACGTAGGAGTCCTAGAAGGTACTTATAGTGTCATCACCCTGAACTAACACTCTAGCTCCAGCGGACGTAGGAGTCCTAGAAGGTACTTATAGTGTCATCACCCTGAACTAACACTCTAGCTACAGCGGACGTAGGAGTCCTAGAAGGTACTTATAGTGTCATCACCCTGAACTAACACTCTAGCTCCAGCGGACGTAGGAGTCCTAGAAGGTACTTATAGTGTCATCACCCTGAACTAACACTCTAGCTACAGCGGACGTAGGAGTCCTAGAAGGTACTTATTGTGTCATCACCCTGAACTAACACTCTAGCTACAGCGGACGTAGGAGTCCTAGAAGGTACTTATAGTGTCATCACCCTGAACTAACACTCTAGCTACAGCGGACGTAGGAGTCCTAGAAGGTACTTATAGTGTCATTAACCTGAACTAACACTCTAGCTACAGCGGACGTAGGAGTCCTAGAAGGTACTTATAGTGTCATCAGCCTGAACTAACACTCTAGCTACAGCGGACGTAGGAGTCCTAGAAGGTACTTATTGTGTCATCACCCTGAACTAACACTCTAGCTACAGCGGACGTAGGAGTAATAGAAGGTACTTATAGTGTCATCACCCTGAACTAACACTCTAGCTACAGCGGACGTAGGAGTCCTAGAAGGTACTTATTGTGTCATCACCCTGAACTAACACTCTAGCTACAGCGGACGTAGGAGTCCTAGAAGGTACTTATTGTGTCATCACCCTGAACTAACACTCTAGCTACAGCGGACGTAGGAGTCCTAGAAGGTACTTATAGTGTCATCACCCTGAACTAACACTCTAGCTCCAGCAGACGTAGGAGTCCTAGAAGGTACTTATAGTGTCATCACCCTGAACTAACACTCTAGCTACAGCGGACGTAGGAGTCCTAGAAGGTACTTATAGTGTCATCACCCTGAACTAACACTCTAGCTACAGCGGACGTAGGAGTCCTAGAAGGTACTTATTGTGTCATCACCCTGAACTAACACTCTAGCTACAGCGGACGTAGGAGTCCTAGAAGGTACTTATTGTGTCATCACCCTGAACTAACACTCTAGCTACAGCGGACGTAGGAGTCCTGGAAGGTACTTATTGTGTCATCACCCTGAACTAACACTCTAGCTCCAGCGGACGTAGGAGTCCTAGAAGGTACTTATTGTGTCATCACCCTGAACTAACACTCTAGCTACAGCGGACGTAGGAGTCCTAGAAGGTACTTATAGTGTCATCAACCTGAACTAACACTCTAGCTACAGCGGACGTAGGAGTCCTAGAAGGTACTTATAGTGTCATCACCCTGAACTAACACTCTAGCTACAGCGGAGGTAGGAGTCCTAGAAGGTACTTATAGTGTCATCACCCTGAACTAACACTCTAGCTACAGCGGACGTAGGAGTCCTAGAAGGTACTTATAGTGTCGACACCCTGAACCAACACTCTAGCTCCAGCGGACGTAGGAGTCCTAGAAGGTACTTATTGTGTCATCACCCTGAACTAACACTCTAGCTCCAGCGGACGTAGGAGTCCTAGAAGGTACTTATAGTGTCATCACCCTGAACTAACACTCTAGCTACAGCGGACGTAGGAGTCCTAGAAGGTACTTATAGTGTCATCACCCTGAACTAACACTCTAGCTACAGCGGACGTAGGAGTCCTAGAAGGTACTTATAGTGTCATCACCCTGAACTAACACTCTAGCTACAGCGGACGTAGGAGTCCTAGAAGGTACTTATAGTGTCATCACCCTGAACTAACACTCTAGCTCCAGCGGACGTAGGAGTCCTAGAAGGTACTTATTGTGTCATCACCCTGAACTAACACTCTAGCTACAGCGGACGTAGGAGTCCTAGAAGGTACCTATAGTGTCATCACCCTGAACTAACATTCTAGCTCCAGCGGACGTAGGAGTCCTAGAAGGTACTTATTGTGTCATCACCCTGAACTAACACTCTAGCTCCAGCGGACGTAGGAGTCCTAGAAGGTACTTATTGTGTCATCACCCTGAACTAACACTCTAGCTCCAGCGGACGTAGGAGTCCTAGAAGGTACTTATTGTGTCATCACCCTGAACTAACACTCTAGCTCCAGCGGACGTAGGAGTCCTAGAAGGTACTTATAGTGTCATCACCCTGAACTAACACTCTAGCTCCAGCGGACGTAGGAGTCCTGAAAGGTACTTATAGTGTCATCACCCTGAACTAACACTCTAGCTACAGCGGACGTAGGAGTCCTAGAAGGTACTTATAGTGTCATCACCCTAAACTTACACTCTAGCTACAGCGGACGTAGGAGTCCTAGAAGGTACTTATTGTGTCATCACCCTGAACTAACACTCTAGCTACAGCGGACGTAGGAGTCCTAGATGGTATTTATTGTGTCATCACCCTGAACTAACACTCTAGCTCCAGCGGACGTAGGAGTCCTAGAAGGTACTTATTGTGTCATCACCCTGAACTAACACTTCAGCTCCAGCGGACGTAGGAGTCCTAGAAGGTACTTATTGTGTTATCACCCTGAACTAACACTCTAGCTACAGCGGACGTAGGAGTCCTAGAAGGTACTTATAGTGTCATCACCCTGAACTAACACTCTAGCTCAAGCGGACGTAGGAGTCCTAGAAGGTACTTATAGTGTCATCACCCTGAACTAACACTCTAGCTACAGCGGACGTAGGAGTCCTAGAAGGTACTTATAGTGTCATCACCCTGAACTAACACTCTAGCTATAGCGGACGTAGGAGTCCTAGAAGGTACTTATAGTGTCATCACCCTGAACTAACACTCTAGCTACAGCGGACGTAGGAGTCCTAGAAGGTACTTATTGTGTCATCACCCTGAACTAACACTCTAGCTACAGAGGACGTAGGAGCCCTAGAAGGTACTTATAGTGTCATCACCCTGAACTAACACTCTAGCTCCAGCGGACGTAGGAGTCCTAGAAGGTACTTATAGTGTCATCACCCTGAACTAACACTCTAGCTACAGCGGACGTAGGAGTCCTAGAAGGTACTTATTGTGTCATCACCCTGAAATAACACTCTAGCTCCAGCGGACGTAGGAGTCCTAGAAGGTACTTATAGTGTCATCACCCTGAACTAACACTCCTGCTCCAGCGGACGTAGGAGTCCTAGAAGGTACTTATAGTGTCATCACCCTGAACTAACACTCTAGCTACAGCGGTCGTAGGAGTCCTAGAAGGTACTTATTGTGTCATCACCCTGAACTAACACTCTAGCTACAGCGGACGTAGGAGTCCTAGAAAGTACTTATAGTGTCATCACCCTGAACTAACACTCTAGCTCCAGCGGACGTAGGAGTCCTAGAAGGTACTTATTGTGTCATCACCCTGAACTAACACTCTAGCTCCAGCGGACGTAGGAGTCCTAGAAGGTACTTATTGTGTCATCACCCTGAACTAACACTCCAGCTCCAGCGGACGTAGGAGTCCTAGAAGGTACTTATTGTGTCATCACCCTGAACTAACACTCTAGCTCCAGCGGACGTAGGAGTCCTAGAAGGTACTTATTGTGTCATCACCCTGAACTAACACTCTAGCTCCAGCGGACGTAGGAGTCCTAAAAGGTACTTATTGTGTCATCACCCTGAACTAACACTCTAGCTCCAGCGGACGTAGGATTCCTAGAAGGTACTTATTGTGTCATCACCCTGAACTAACACTCTAGCTCAAACGGACGTAGGAGTCCTAGAAGGTACTTATTGTGTCATCACCCTGAACTAACACTCTAGCTCCAGCGGACGTAGGAGTCCTAGAAGGTACTTATAGTGTCATCACCCTGAACTAACACTCTAGCTCCAGCGGACGTAGGAGTCCTAGAAGGTACTTATTGTGTCATCACCCTGAACTAACACTCTAGCTACAGCGGACGTAGGAGTCATAGAAGGTACTTATAGTGTCATCACCCTGAACTAACACTCTAGCTCCAGCGGACGTAGGAGTCCTAGAAGGTACTTATTGTGTCATCACCCTGAACTAACACTCTAGCTCCAGCGGACGTAGGAGTCCTAGAAGGTACTTATTGTGTCATCACCCTGAACTAACACTCCAGCTCCAGCGGACGTAGGAGTCCTAGAAGATACTTATAGTGTCATCACCCTGAACTAACACTCTAGCTCCAGCGGACGTAGGAGTCCTAGAAGGTACTTATTGTGTCATCACCCTGAACTAACACTCTAGCTCCAGCGGACGTAGGAGTCCTAGAAGGTACTTATTGTGTCATCACCCTGAACTAACACTCTAGCTCCAGCGGACGTAGGAGTCCTAGAAGGTACTTATTGTGTCATCACCCTGAACTAACACTCTAGCTCCAGCGGACGTAGGAGTCCTAGAAGGTACTTATTGTGTCATCACCCTGAACTAACACTCTAGCTCCAGCGGACGTAGGAGTCCTAGAAGGTACTTATTGTGTCATCACCCTGAACTAACACTCTAGCTCCAGCGGACGTAGGAGTCCTAGAAGGTACTTATTGTGTCATCACCCTGAACTAACACTCTAGCTCCAGCGGACGTAGGAGTCCTAGAAGGTACTTATAGTGTCATCACCCTGAACTAACACTCTAGCTACAGCGGACGTATGAGTCCTAGAAGGTACTTATAGTGTCATCACCCTGAACTAACACTCTAGCTACAGCGGACGTAGGAGTCCTAGAAGGTACTTATAGTGTCATCACCCTGAACTAACACTCTAGCTACAGCGGACGTAGGAGTCCTAGAAGGTACTTATAGTGTCATCACCCTGAACTAACACTCTAGCTCCAGCGGACGTAGGAGTCCTAGAAGGTACTTATAGTGTCATCACCCTGAACTAACACTCTAGCTACAGCGGACGTAGGAGTCCTAGAAGGTACTTATTGTGTCATCACCCTGAACTAACACTCTAGCTACAGCGGACGTAGGAGTCCTAGAAGGTACTTATAGTGTCATCACCCTGAACTAACACTCTAGCTACAGCGGACGTAGGAGTCCTAGAAGGTACTTATTGTGTCATCACCCTGAACTAACACTCTAGCTACAGCGGACGTAGGAGTCCTAGAAGGTACTTATAGTGTCATCACCCTGAACTAACACTCTAGCTACAGCGGACGTAGGAGTCCTAGAAGGTACTTATTGTGTCATCACCCTGAACTAACACTCTAGCTACAGCGGACGTAGGAGTCCTAGAAGGTACTTATTGTGTCATCACCCTGAACTAACACTCTAGCTCCAGCGGACGTAGGAGTCCTAGAAGGTACTTATTGTGTCATCACCCTGAACTAACACTCTAGCTCCAGCGGACGTAGGAGTCCTAGAAGGTACTTATTGTGTCATCACCCTGAACTAACACTCTAGCTCCAGCGGACGTAGGAGTCCTAGAAGGTACTTATAGTGTCATCACCCTGAACTAACACTCTAGCTACAGCGGACGTAGGAGTCCTAGAAGGTACTTATAGTGTCATCACCCTGAACTAACACTCTAGCTACAGCGGACGTAGGAGTCCTAGAAGGTACTTATAGTGTCATCACCCTGAACTAACACTCTAGCTACAGCGGACGTAGGAGTCCTAGAAGGTACTTATAGTGTCATCACCCTGAACTAACACTCTAGCTCCAGCGGACGTAGGAGTCCTAGAAGGTACTTATAGTGTCATCACCCTGAACTAACACTCTAGCTACAGCGGACGTAGGAGTCCTAGAAGGTACTTATTGTGTCATCACCCTGAACTAACACTCTAGCTACAGCGGACGTAGGAGTCCTAGAAGGTACTTATAGTGTCATCACCCTGAACTAACACTCTAGCTACAGCGGACGTAGGAGTCCTAGAAGGTACTTATTGTGTCATCACCCTGAACTAACACTCTAGCTACAGCGGACGTAGGAGTCCTAGAAGGTACTATAGTGTCATCACCCTGAACTAACACTCTAGCTACAGCGGACGTAGGAGTCCTAGAAGGTACTTATTGTGTCATCACCCTGAACTAACACTCTACCTACAGCGGACGTAGGAGTCCTAGAAGGTACTTATAGTGTCATCACCCTGAACTAACACTCTAGCTACAGCGGACGTAGGAGTCCTAGAAGGTACTTATAGTGTCATCACCCTGAACTAACACTCTAGCTCCAGCGGACGTAGGAGTCCTAGAAGGTACTTATAGTGTCATCACCCTGAACTAACACTCTAGCTACAGCGGACGTAGGAGTCCTAGAAGGTACTTATAGTGTCATCACCCTGAACTAACACTCTAGCTCCAGCGGACGTAGGAGTCCTAGAAGGTACTTATAGTGTCATCACCCTGAACTAACACTCTAGCTCCAGCGGACGTAGGAGTCCTAGAAGGTACTTATAGTGTCATCACCCTGAACTAACACTCTAGCTCCAGCGGACGTAGGAGTCCTAGAAGGTACTTATAGTGTCATCACCCTGAACTAACACTCTAGCTACAGCGGACGTAGGAGTCCTAGAAGGTACTTAGAGTGTCATCACCCTGAACTAACACTCTAGCTACAGCGGACGTAGGAGTCCTAGAAGGTACTTATAGTGTCATCACCCTGAACTAACACTCTAGCTCCAGCGGACGTAGGAGTCCTAGAAGGTACTTATAGTGTCATCACCCTGAACTAACACTCTAGCTACAGCGGACGTAGGAGTCCTAGAAGGTACTTATAGTGTCATCACCCTGAACTAACACTCTAGCTACAGCGGACGTAGGAGTCCTAGAAGGTACTTATAGTGTCATCACCCTGAACTAACACTCTAGCTACAGCGGACGTAGGAGTCCTAGAAGGTACTTATAGTGTCATCACCCTGAACTAACACTCTAGCTACAGCGGACGTAGGAGTCCTAGAAGGTACTTATAGTGTCATCACCCTGAACTAACACTCTAGCTACAGCGGACGTAGGAGTCCTAGAAGGTACTTATAGTGTCATCACCCTGAACTAACACTCTAGCTACAGCGGACGTAGGAGTCCTAGAAGGTACTTATAGTGTCATCACCCTGAACTAACACTCTAGCTACAGCGGACGTAGGAGTCCTAGAAGGTACTTATAGTGTCATCACCCTGAACTAACACTCTAGCTACAGCGGACGTAGGAGTCCTAGAAGGTACTTATAGTGTCATCACCCTGAACTAACACTCTAGCTACAGCGGACGTAGGAGTCCTAGAAGGTACTTATAGTGTCATCACCCTGAACTAACACTCTAGCTACAGCGGACGTAGGAGTCCTAGAAGGTACTTATAGTGTCATCACCCTGAACTAACACTCTAGCTACAGCGGACGTAGGAGTCCTAGAAGGTACTTATAGTGTCATCACCCTGAACTAACACTCTAGCTACAGCGGACGTAGGAGTCCTAGAAGGTACTTATTGTGTCATCACCCTGAACTAACACTCTAGCTACAGCGGACGTAGGAGTCCTAGAAGGTACTTATAGTGTCATCACCCTGAACTAACACTCTAGCTACAGCGGACGTAGGAGTCCTAGAAGGTACTTATAGTGTCATCACCCTGAACTAACACTCTAGCTACAGCGGACGTAGGAGTCCTAGAAGGTACTTATAGTGTCATCACCCTGAACTAACACTCTAGCTACAGCGGACGTAGGAGTCCTAGAAGGTACTTATTGTGTCATCACCCTGAACTAACACTCTAGCTACAGCGGACGTAGGAGTCCTAGAAGGTACTTATAGTGTCATCACCCTGAACTAACACTCTAGCTACAGCGGACGTAGGAGTCCTAGAAGGTACTTATAGTGTCATCACCCTGAACTAACACTCTAGCTACAGCGGACGTAGGAGTCCTAGAAGGTACTTATAGTGTCATCACCCTGAACTAACACTCTAGCTACAGCGGACGTAGGAGTCCTAGAAGGTACTTATAGTGTCATCACCCTGAACTAACACTCTAGCTACAGCGGACGTAGGAGTCCTAGAAGGTACTTATAGTGTCATCACCCTGAACTAACACTCTAGCTACAGCGGACGTAGGAGTCCTAGAAGGTACTTATAGTGTCATCACCCTGAACTAACACTCTAGCTCCAGCGGACGTAGGAGTCCTAGAAGGTACTTATAGTGTCATCACCCTGAACTAACACTCTAGCTACAGCGGACGTAGGAGTCCTAGAAGGTACTTATAGTGTCATCACCCTGAACTAACACTCTAGCTCCAGCGGACGTAGGAGTCCTAGAAGGTACTTATAGTGTCATCACCCTGAACTAACACTCTAGCTACAGCGGACGTAGGAGTCCTAGAAGGTACTTATAGTGTCATCACCCTGAACTAACACTCTAGCTCCAGCGGACGTAGGAGTCCTAGAAGGTACTTATAGTGTCATCACCCTGAACTAACACTCTAGCTACAGCGGACGTAGGAGTCCTAGAAGGTACTTATAGTGTCATCACCCTGAACTAACACTCTAGCTACAGCGGACGTAGGAGTCCTAGAAGGTACTTATAGTGTCATCACCCTGAACTAACACTCTAGCTACAGCGGACGTAGGAGTCCTAGAAGGTACTTATAGTGTCATCACCCTGAACTAACACTCTAGCTACAGCGGACGTAGGAGTCCTAGAAGGTACTTATAGTGTCATCACCCTGAACTAACACTCTAGCTACAGCGGACGTAGGAGTCCTAGAAGGTACTTATAGTGTCATCACCCTGAACTAACACTCTAGCTACAGCGGACGTAGGAGTCCTAGAAGGTACTTATAGTGTCATCACCCTGAACTAACACTCTAGCTACAGCGGACGTAGGAGTCCTAGAAGGTACTTATAGTGTCATCACCCTGAACTAACACTCTAGCTACAGCGGACGTAGGAGTCCTAGAAGGTACTTATAGTGTCATCACCCTGAACTAACACTCTAGCTACAGCGGACGTAGGAGTCCTAGAAGGTACTTATAGTGTCATCACCCTGAACTAACACTCTAGCTACAGCGGACGTAGGAGTCCTAGAAGGTACTTATAGTGTCATCACCCTGAACTAACACTCTAGCTACAGCGGACGTAGGAGTCCTAGAAGGTACTT
>JBAIZL010000126.1:0-17500 GCA_036971475.1 Prosapia bicincta
TACAGGTACGCTCTTGACAGCTTTACTCAAAACGGATAATGCCGATGTCGCTAAACCACCTCCTCCTTTATCAAATTTTTGATTCCTATTAAATAGTTTATAAGGGCTCATCTTAATTTATTTTATCGTCAATAGTTATTTATCAAGTTCTTCCTCTCCGTCTGAAGAGTCGAATATTTCGCTCCAATTTATAAAGTTGTTTTCGTTTTCTTCATTACTCATCTTTCCTTGTGGATAGTGTAGAGTAAATTTATGAATATAGTAAAACAGTTTATTTCCGAACCTTAGCAATGTCTCCTTTTGCTTGCAACGTGCTAAGTCAAACATCGTTTTTACATCCTTGAGACACACAGCATCATTGTTTTCTTCAGAGCTCGCTACGTTCGTAATTCTAAGATTCCTAGCATTGTAAAATTGTTTTTGATCATTTGAAGTAATTGCTAACTGTTTAAGCACCCTGATATTTATTGCCTCACCTTCGTATAAAGCGTCACCAATATTGCTTAATCGTTTAGCATTGAAATTCCAATTTGAACTTCCCTGCGATGGTGTTTTCGTATCGACATACATTTTTGTAGCGACATCAGTTTCAGCTTTTGGATTGGCGACATTACGTATAAGTTTATTTTGTACGTCGTAATCACCTTCGTCGGTCAACTTATATCCTTCTCCTCGAGGTCCTATCATAGACTCCCTTAATAAGGAATTTTCATGACGTCCGAACTTGTCGACACTCATAACTAAAGTGACTAGCTAAAGTATAATTTTTTGTCTTTTTAATTCTTCAGTCAAAGCAATCATTTCGTTATCCAGTCCTGTATGGCCTGAGAGTTTAGCATCATGTAATAAACGCATTCGATCCACTAAGGCGTTAATGTTATTGTAGTATAAAACATCTGGTTGATTCACGTTCTTAAGTGGCATTCCAGCTCCTTTTTTTTTTGTCTTCCTGATGGAAATAACTTTGCTATTACATTTCTATACTTATGAGATTTGTTTCGATATATCGAGTTAGTGTGCGAGTAATTCTTTCTGTGTGTGTTTGTTTCTTTACAAATAACTTTAAATGCTGCTAGATCCTTTTTCGAATAAGACGTTGGATTCTTTGAAAATAACAATTCTAAAAGACCAGGTGTACTTCTAAAAACTTTACTATTGATAATAATATTATCGTGTTTATCAATCATGAGTGTAGTGTCTCCGATCATTATTCTCTTACCTTCAAGCCTCCCTCCATATACATGATTTTTTTTCCTAATTCTTCCATGAAAATCTAATTTTGTTTCATATTTTCTGTCAAGAACTGCATTGTTACGGACGTTTTCTCCCACAGCTCTATTATATTTCTTTTTTCGTTCATCATGTTGTATTAAATGACAGTCTTCAGATAAGTCATCGTTATTACCTTGTGCGTCTTCAACAATGCTATTTGTCTCATTACTTTCTTCCAATTGCATTTCTGGTTTTTGAGTAATAGAAATTTTGTTTATAGTCTGTTGCATAGGCTCCGACATAGTGTCCGATAAATTATCTCGTTCAATAATACCTAACTTCAACGCTTGGTTTTTTTTCCTTATGGAATCAGTTAGTTTTTTTAAATCGGTAATCAATTTCCCATTTTCCTCCATAATAATAATAAGATGTTTTTAATAACACGATCAATTTACAAATAAGGAAATTGCTGTCTGTATTATTGATGTAATAAAATAAATTCATCGAAACCGATTCTGTAACGTCCATTATTGATTCCCCTCTCTTTATCTATTACTGAAAACCCGTGTCTATCAACCCAAGCCTTGCTGCAGAGTTCTTTAAAAGTCTCAAAAGGCATGTCAGTGTTAACATGATCAGTATATACATGTCTCAAATTTTTTTCATCCTGTTTGAATAAAATTAACAGGTTTGCATTATCCCTAATTAATTGTTTTGGAATTTTACTATATGTCTGTGTTATATATATAGAGTCAACCAAATTATGACGACCCATACAGAAATAGGTTCTAATTTTGTCCTGTTTTTCACAAGAAACGTCGTCAAATATAAATACGGAATAAGGTTTCGCTTCATTCGGGTGAATGACCTTCTCGTTATCTTTAAACTTGTGATACCCTATACACGATAATTGTGAAAAAATCTTTTCCAATAACTGATACTTTGGTTGATTCAATGACTTCGAAAATATGTAAACATTGTTGAATTTTAGCCCATTGACATCAGTTAACAAATTAAATACAACGTTTGTTTTTCCACAGTTTGAAGGACCGCATATTATACATCGAACTGAATCGGGTAGTAAAGTCCCATGTTTGCTACTTTTGTTACAAACTTCATCAGTAAAAACATCAATATTTGAAACTTTTAGTTTTTCTTTTTGCTTTACAACTTCCATAATTAATTCCTATGTGTGTTTCATTGCTTAGCAAAAAACTTTATGTTTCTTAGCAATTAAATTAAATCTTTTTTAGGTATCCAGGAATCCTGATTACGGTCATATCCTAACCAACGTACTAAAACTTTATCTCCTCTTGTTTTTAATATCTTTTCAACTAAATACACATTACCAGACTTTGACTTCAACATCTCATGACCATAAAAGCCTCCATGTAGTAGTTCTCCATGGTGATCTTTCAATATATACGTCTCTGGCACGGTTGGTTGGACTCTATAAACTGTAAATATCTCTGTCGTCCAATTCGGAATGTAGCTTTTTGAAAAATGCTTTTTTTGTTTACTAATGCGTACTGTTTCTCCTTCTTTAAATTTCCGCGGTGGTCTTGCCTCCATCTTTGGCATTGTGTTCTTGCGTATACGTTTCAACACTAATTTTTCATTCATCTTGCTCACTTGTATTGGTTTCATCCCTATTGTCCTATGATTACTGTTATTGTAATCGTAAATAAGTTTTTGTAGTATGTCATACCATACGTATGATCCTCTTTTTGAGAAAGTTTTGTACATAATTCCTTTAATTGTTCTGTTGAAACGTTCTATAATAGTAGCTTTCATTTCACTCTTTGTAGAATAATGGTTTATATTATATTTTTTCATCAAACTTTTAAACAATTTGTTAAAGTATTCTAAGCCATCGTCGGTTTGTAAATGCTTCATTTTGTTTTCTTTTAAAAATTGTTCCATAGCATTGGTTACAGTTTTAGCTGATTTATCTTTTAAAGGTATACCATAAGCAAACTTTGTGAAACAATTTATAATAAACAAAATATATTTGTACCCCTTATTAAAACGATTATAGGGAATCATTTCTACGAGATCTGCTTGATAGTAATGATCTTCAATTCCTTTTACTACAGTGTTTCTCCTGGGGAAATGTTTTCTCACAGGTTTGTGCAATTCTTGCACTATTTTAGATTTCTCATCCATCGCGGTAAAATTCCAATAAGGTAGCTTGAAATATTATCAAATAATTATTATGTTGATTTGGTAATTTAAACGTTTTTCATCTTATCATGTATCAACTAATTTACTTAGTCATAAATTATTTGAAATGTAGTATAATTTTGTATTTAGCTGATTTCCTCACCACAGAAAGTATAAATATATTGTTTAATTTTTATACTAAGCTGTACAACTAAATGGCGCGTTAGAGGAAATTTTTTTTTACGTGGTCCACCTCTTCCCCAATAGGCCTATTCAGAGACCACACACTTATGTGAAGTATATAGGTTGACATTTGATTATGTTTTTTTAATACACACTTTTTCTTAATACAATTGTGTATTTAAATTATCTATTTTAGCCAAGGAATAATGTCCATAAGGCAAAGTTCTTACACCGTCTTCAAGAATAACCCTTTTATCATCATTAGCAGATAGAGACTTTTTATTTTGGGTTATGCTAAAAATTCTGTGATTGTAACTCCTTATAGTGTTAAATCCAGCCATGAAAGTTTTCTTTTCCAATAAACATTCCTTATAATTTTCGAATGATATGTGTTTTGTAAGGTATGACTTTTTTATGTCTTTCAATTTCTTTATAATTTTCTTATGTTCTCTGTTTGATCCTCTTTCATTGCACGTGAATGCGTACATTTTGGGTCTCAAAGCAACTATTTCACACATTGGTATGGAATTCAACTCGTCTTTGAATTTACCAATGACTTTTTTATTTATTCCTTGATCGTACGTCATGTGATTTGTAGGATAATCAGAAAAATCAAAATCGTTCCTGTGTGGAAATGTTTTTAAATCTAAATATAAATCATTTGTTTTGATCCAATAGATAAAAGCGTCAGTATCTAAGTAACAGGAACCAATATTATCCCTGCCATAGTATTGCACCATTTTCTCATAGTGGAACTCGTACATATGTATTTTCGAGATGTCGAGTATGGACATCCCGACATATAATGGTTTGTCCATAACCACACTTGTTTTACCCATAGACACTGCGACTAAGTTATCATCAATGATTACAGTAGTTTTAAAATTAGTTTTTTGTGTTAATTTTTTTAATTTGGTAGCATTCGAAACAAGTTGAATATTTTTATGCTTTCTTTTATTCTCTAAAGTTTTTCCGAATACAGCATTATTCATTAATTTAAAAAAGTCCTTTTGAAACGCTGTTTGCGCAACGGCTCTTCTTGCAGTATTAGATTTAATATACGGCTCCATCCAACGGGACTGTGAAAATTCCAACACTCTATGGACTTTTGTAACTTTGAGAACCAATTGAATAGCTTGTTGTATGGTCCTGAAATGTGCAACATAATAGCGTTTGTCCAACAATGTGGTCAATAGCTTTTTTGTCTTACTGTTGGGGGGTGCTTCTGTTGATGGTAAAAGAGGTAAGTCGTAATGGAAGTCGTGCAGAGTTTCTGGGTACATAATATCACATTCCAAAATGTATCCTTTCTCACCATCTTTAGGAATAGATGTAATGTCACCAATTGCTTCTGGATCAACCCATTTAAAATCACCATATGGGAGGTGCTCTAAACTAGGTTTTGAGTACAAATTATTTGCGTCAAAATAGGCTAAATAGACACTTTCTTTCCGTGGGTTGTAATCGGGAAGGTATTTGTTGTTCGCTTTGACATGTCTTGTCACACACTGAGTTATTCCGCCTCTGATAGCTGATTCCACCATAAGTACCATGTCAATGTCTGTTAGTAATTCTAGCTTGCAGCGAGTTTCTTTAAGCATTGCTTGCCATGCTAATCCAGGAGCTGTATAAGAATGTAAAGGGTCTAAACCATATGCGGACATGCAGGAAGCTCTAAACTGTTCCATTATATCGCAAAGTAGTGTTACATCCAGCTTTACATAAAAATCGCTGTATTCTCCCAACGTCCCTATACCAAGTTCCTTCCATGTACGCAGAGCATGATTGTAATCTTCATCTGATATATCTGCTTGGTCTAAACGGTTATAGAAACATGCTTTAGGTGGAAGAGATGTATCTTCAAACTTTTTTAAAGAATCGACGTAGTCATAAGGAAATACTGATTTGCGTAGAACAAGGTCGATTTTATTAGGAGGTACAATTTTCTGTGTTTCTATTAAATCACTCCTTTGGAGGTTTTCTGTTAGTTTCTTCAAACTTGAAGGCATAAATCTGAATGAGTCTAGAAATCGCAACTTCATTTTCCCGATTGTCTTTGAAAAACTTATAAACTTTTCCATACTTGTAGCAAGAACGTCTATAGGAGCTTTATCACGCCCCAATTGTGGCACAATCAAATGAGCATCGTAACCTGTTAAGTTATGCATGACAACTGGTATAAAAGACGGTAGTTTGTAGTTAATATTACATCGATTACACGCTGATCCTCTATATTTACCTGTTAGGTGATCGTGGTCGCGTACTTTATGATTGATTGAAGAGAAACACTCTTTACATAGGTAACATTGTGCTGTGTGGTTGAAGTCTCCAGATTCTTTTTGACTAAGTTTAAACATAGGTACTTTGCTCTTGTACATATTTTCAACTCTCTTTGTTATGTCGTATAGTGCGTCAATAAAATGTTTTGCCGCATTTTCTCCTCTGTATAACTGTGGTGTTGATGTCAGCCCGTATACTTTCAAATAGTCTTCCGATAGGGTAGACTTAATCATTAGACAGTAGCTGTTTGGTTCGTGCCTTTGGTAACGATCTGTGAATGAATCATCAACATTTATATTAGTGACTGATTGAACAGGGACAAGAGATGATTCGAAATCCGCATATATTACTATGGGAATGGGATACTGATGTTCTGTTTTGTTAAAAGAAATTTCCGCCTTATCAGGTTTTGGCAATTTTATAGAGGTGGGGTCATGTTGCCAACATTGTCGTTTATGGGTTTCCAGCCAACTTGAATTGCAGTTAGAGTTATTCTTGAAAGAAAGACATCTTTTGCAGACAGTTATGGACTCTCTGTGCTTGGTTAACTGTCTTTTAACTAACCTGTTGAAATCGTGTATATGGACGTAGTGTGAAATTTCGCCTCTTGTAATCAAAAGCAGGTCTGTGTGATCTTGCAGCTCATTCTCAACTACCTTCAGTGGAAATACACTTTGAGTTTCATCTAATCCGTAGACATTAACTGAAACACCTGAATTTCGTTTTTCAAACTTTTTTATGTCTGATAAAGAAACAGGGTACTTGATAAAACTGAAATCATAACGGTTTGATACCGCATCGAATCCACCATTATACAACTTTTCATGAACATTACCAGTAATAAATTTTGTAAGAATAGCATAACGAAAACATTGATTGTCCATGTTACGGACGTTTGTACAGGATCTTGTTGTTGAGATTTTTTTCGGAAGCGGTAAAAAACTACTACCACGACAACCATACCCTTGCTTATGAACACGAACATTCATTTTTTCAATAGAGAGTAAGGACCATCCTGACCCACGACCTTTATGTTCGGTAATTTTCAGAATCAATTCCTGAATACACTCTGTAATAATTTCGCTGATATTATCAGAAGTCATACATGGTCTGCTTTTAGTTATAAAACATCGGGGAGAAATTTCATTTTCTACGTTAGTGAATAATGTTTCTAACACAAAATTAAATTTAATAAGGTGCAGCCTTTTCATTTCTTGTAATAATAACTTCTCTAACATGGGTTTTAACAAGAAGAAAAAATTGTTCATATTTTCTTTGTTTTTATTGACAATATAAAAATGACGTACAATAGAATTTCTAAATGCTCGTTTAAATTCTTCAACAACCAAAGAGTCTTTAATTACATCTTGATCATTTTTTGTTGTAGACTGAGCATATCTAATAACGCTTGGTGTTACTTGGTGTACTTCTTCCGAAACCAGCGGATTATCTGATGTGCACTCTCTTCTTTTTTTAGCTGGTGCGGCGTAATGAATTACGCTTGGCCTTGTTTGTTGGATGCGTTTTCGATTCTCTTGGTTACTTCTTAAATGTTTTTCCAGATTTCCATTAGACACGTAGGAACTTGTTTGGGCTGCAGGAGATTGATGTTGTAGGTTACTCTCTTCATTTGTGTATTTATAATGTACACTATTGTTGTCACTTCTTGATTGGTGTGGGATTGACATATTGGGCATTGTTTGCATTATAGAAGGCTGATGATCGGTATCACTTCTTGCAGGCTGTTCACTGTCTTCTGTTGAAATGTTGGCATTAATCTTAATTGTACGGTGTGTTATTTGATGGATACGATATATTAGCCAATGATCAAATGTCAACCCACATACATCACACAAGTGTTGTTCAATCATATTCCTATCTGTTGTTGTAGCTCACCTCTTGGAAACTTTTAGCAGAAGAATAAATTTGTACTAGAATTAAACTCGTTATATACATAACACTTTCAGCTCTTCTTTTTCCTATTGGTGTAATGTTTAGTCCAATAAGAAAAATCCTACTTTCCTATTGGTCTACGTATAAAACCAATCATAAGCTGAGGTGAAACAAATATGGTTATAAATATAAACAATTTGCTATATAGCCGTACACTTAGAAAATGATTGCCGACATACCCAGACGTCTACAAGAAACGGAGAAGATTGACGAGGATTCGGATTCTGACTCCCAACAGTGGGACGAAGAAGAAATGGATGTAGATGATATATTACACTTTTTGGAGGACAACTCGCTAACTCCATCTTCTTCTTCTTCCAACACTCCTGTACCATCGGTATTTACTCCATTTTCGTCACCGATGTCTTCAGGCTTAAACACCACGCCTAGAAGGTCCGATGGAGGTGACGCAAGGAGACGATTGGTTTTTGAAAGCGACAATGAAGACAGCGAATCAAATTAAATCTCTTAGTACGATTTTATATATATATATATATATATATATACATATATATATATATACATATATATATATATGTATGTATACTCATTCGTAGAGAGGCTCGATTGTGAGCAAAGCTAAATTTAAAATAAAAAGAAACAATATTATTGTAAACAGTTCAAGTTTACATAATATTTACATATATTTATTTTAAATAGAGCTTTAGATTCCTCGTGACCTTGACCGACATTTAACACACACACACACACACGCATATATATATATATATATATATATATATATATATATATATATATATATATATATATATATTTTACAAGAAATCGTCTATTGTATGATGTATTTTTTTGGTGGAAACAGTGCTGCTATAATATGTCTGTATTTCAACGAGTTATTCCTATTTATTGTTTCAGTAGGTGCATAAGAACGTTTGTGAGCGCTTGTTTGCAAACAGATGTTTTTGTATGCCATCAAGTCAGATTCAGTAAAAAGTTCCTCGTCTGGTAGCCTTTTGAAAATTAATTCATAAAGTCCAGGCGTTGCTTTATAGTTTATTCCGTCAATGACGATTTCTCCCTCAGACCCAAATTGAATCATTTTGTTACCGATCATGATGGAGTGGTTTTCAATTCTGGGTCCAAATGTATGATCTATCGATTTATTTCTTACAGTATCTTTAATCATTTTTAACATATACGTCTGTGTTAGAGGATTATGGAATGTTTCCTTTATCCATTGTTCAGATTCTGTTTGACCTTTTGGTGTTGCTACTAACTAACTAACACTTGGTAATTTAGGATCTGGAGTCTCTGCGATAACATTTGTATCGACAAAGTCAACTTTATTGAGTGGAGAAGTATCTGCTATACTAATGGGAATTAAATCTGTACTACGTAAGTTTTCAAACCTAGTATTATTCACATTTAAATGGTTTAATTCGTTCTTCACTTCAGGCGAAATTTTCTGAGCTGGTTTCATAAGAGATTTCATTAAATGAGAATATTGTTTGTCTAACAGCCGTTGAGTTTCTGTAGAGCCGCGACGTAAACGAAAATGTTTATTTTTTATTCGTTGGCGAAGTCTCGCTATTTTCAACACTAAATCCGTGTGTTTTGATGACATTGTAACAAATAACTTTAGAGTATTGTGTCAAAAGATTTTATTATATTACACACACACACACACACACACACACACACACACACACACACACACACACACAACACACACACACACACACACACACACACACACAACACACACACACACACACACACACACACACACACACACACACACACACACACACACACACACACACACACACACACACACACACACAAACATACATACACACGCGCTCGCGCTGCGTTCGAATAAAGCAGACCGAGGGTGGCATTCCAATACAGGTTTTTTATACTGAACTTGAGTCATAACACGCTTTTAATGAGAGTAGCAAAAAAAGGAAGTCTGTCTGTAGAGATATGTTTTAAATGTCTTATTACCAGAATGAACGGTTGTTGTTAAAGGGCAATTGATTGTTATTCAATGGGTAAAGTATGCAATTGAGTTACACGTGAGAGAAAAATCGAAACATCTAAAATGTTTCAAGGTCATTCAATTTAATAAAAATTTTTGGGATAGATGTAAACATAGTATGAAATTAGTAATAAAAACGTTTTCATTACTAATTCTTACTATGCTTACGTCTATCCCCGACGAGGTGTAACAACCTCAAAAACCCACTTCATTGTATGGTACCATATACAATGAAGTTGATCTTTTGCCGTAACCCAGAATTGAAAGTAAGTTGCTCTAAAAAGAGCAAAATGAAATACTGCTCTGAAAAGAACAGTATTTCTTACCTTACCAAGAAAGGATGGGGACAAGATTAAAGTAATACAAAATGAAACTTTTTATTGAATGTTAGTTCTTTAATGACATCTTCTTCTTAATCATCTGCTACAATTGTTACGCTTTAAAATAAGAGAGCGTACCTCAACTCAAGTAACTATCTCCGTATAGAACGTCCCAGGTGGTAAAGCCAAGTTTTCAACCGGCAAAAGTGTGTATAGAACTTCTCAAAAATGAGAGTTTTCAACACTTTTCCCAATATATAGAACGTTGGTAACTAAACCGCTAGAGAGTTTTCAGAAGATAGTTAAAAGATATGTTGAGACTCACTTACTTCTAGCGAAACAATCAATGTTCTCCAGGACTCCGTCGGCGTTGTCTGCCTTGGTCTCGAAGCTCGTTCATATGCCATTGGTTCCATTCTTCCCATGGCGGACTTCAAGGGCTCCTCCTCGGGTAGTTGCCTTGCCATTGGTTCCGTTCTTCTCATGGCGTGTTGAAGACTCTTAGGCAGCTAAAGTTACCGCTTCAAAGGTTGCACTTGTATAAACATTTGAAGTTTTTCGAATAAAGCTGTCCCGGCCGGAGATAGACTTTTTCCAAATTCAAATGTTTATTCCAAGCACAATACTTTAGAAGTGGCCAACAGCTGGAAAGAAAACATTCTGCGGAGATCTGGAAGTCGTCTGTGAAGTGAAGCCAAAACGCAGCCGTATATATACGTTTTCTAAGCCTACAGCATAGGATAAGTTTCTTTTCCTAGCCAATAGGATTGCAGAAGCTGTTAGCCAATAGGAATCGCGTCTATAACGCAAACTGTGAATTCTTAATTTAACAGCAATAGCTGCGTTTGATGTCGCGGTAAACGACCTCAGCTAAACTTGCAGCTGCAACAGATGTGTAGACAACCTTCAACTAAGAAACGCTCAGACAACCTTAAAAAATCAGATACTTACACAGTCACACACAACTTATACTGTGTTTCTGATTGGCTAAGACAACCAGCTCGTTGATTGGTTCGAGTAAAGAATAACTTTTGCCTATAAATTGAGATAGATTACTATATGCTTTACATTGCTACTTTGTTCGTGGAGCAAATCTTTTGAAACAAGTTTAAGAAATGGCATCAAGGAGTGGAGAACCAGTGTGTGTGGTGGAGCAGCTTGAAGTGGCTCTAGGACCATGGGTGAGGAAACCAACAAGACCATCGCTCCCCATTGGCAAGACGGCAAAGCAGTCAGGACCTTCGCTGCCCAGCGCTGGACTTTCGCCAACATTCCCCCCTAAACCGTCCCTTCCCTTCCCTCGAAAAAATAATTGCATAAGAGAACTTTTTCCTAATAAACCTACTTTGAATTTTCCTATAAATACCAATCTTCTTAAAAATCAACTTTCCAACAACCCAAACTTAGCCTCAGAACCTTTAAAAAACAAAATTCCCAGTATAATACCTCCTTCTAAAATTATGACCTCACCACACCATCTTCAAGTAAGAAAGCAGTGCAAGTACATTGGTAAAAGGGGGGAAAAATACGGTGCATTGTAAAAACATCTCATGAATCTGGACTTTGTGCAAAACATAAACCAAAATTAACTAAAGTAGGAAGTGTTAAAGAAACGAAACAAAGTACTTGCACTGCTATTCTTAATGATAAACCTTCAAAACTAACACTTGTTCCTCTAAAAGAAAAAATATTCAAGGATCCAACATCGAAAACTGAACCTAGACTGGTCAGGCTTACGAGGTTGGATCCAAAGATCTCTTATAAATTTGAATATAGAGAGGGATCTTATGGAATTTTTTCTTTTAAAGGAAGAATTAGAAATAAAATCTTTATTCCTCAATGGATCCAGTTTCCAGACATTACGAATGGAGACTGGTATCTTGAGAATGAAAAAAATAAAAGGGGACTTCCTACTTGGGTCCGAAACCCTAAAAATAAATAAACTATATTTTTTTTGTTTTTCTAAATTTTAAATTCAATTACTTTTTTTGTGGTTTATAGGCCTACTGGGGAAAGAGTTCCACATAAAAAAAACTCTTAACGCGCCATTGAGTTGTACAGCTTAGTAGATTTATATATATGTATTATTGTGCATAACAGGTCAATACATATATATATATATTTAAACTTACTGTGGTGAGGAAACCAACTAAAAAAAATAAATTCACTTTATACTTACATGGTTTGAAAATCACTTTTCTCTAATTTTTTAATTGACATATTGACACCAGATATCTATATATATATATATATATATATATATATATATATATATATATATATACAACAACAAAGAGTCTTATTTTACATTTCCGACACCAATAATGCATAATGTAAATATGACAAGCTTCAAAAGATTTTAAATAAAATTTAAAATAAATAAAATTGTTTGTATTATATTTAATTAAAAAATATGATTGGTTAGGTTCTGTGCAATAATTTAAAGAGCAATGTCTTTTCATTTACAATGTGACTCCTGCTACGGAATTAATTACTGTCTGGAGAGAGAGAGTGAAGAAACAAAACCAATTTATTCACATGTGCATGAAACGTTTTTGTAACAGGGTCTAAATCGGTTGCAGTTTCAAGGACTAAACTCGTCTAGTCTTTTAGATAAAAACATGATTCAAGTTCATGACCACATGTACGGATGAGGTTTTTAGCATGGCTACATTCCACAGACGGGATTCATTACTGTAGAACCGCAACATGTGTTTAGTGATATAATTATTATAACTTGTAATTTAACGAACAGTTATGTGTTGCAGAAAAATGTAACTTTTACAATAGTTGTGAGTGGTACTGTAAAAACGCATTTATTTTTTAAAACGCCATTTGTTTGACCTTGAAAAAATGTAAATGGTATTTTCATAATAATAAATATATGTCTTACGAGTCCTTAGTTGATAAATAACGAAAAAATTGATTCATTAACATTTTAAAGATATGAATTTAAAAAGACAATCTTTATAAAGTACGTTTTCTTCCAGACACTCTTCTAAGCTAACATTAGTATAGGAAAGGTAACCCCCCACCACTAAAGTATTTAGTATTGGACCTCCCACCAAATCTTAATTTATAAATATGAGTACTTGAAGCTAAGTAGTCATTTGTTAACAGTCTGCTGAGAAGGTAACATGTGCGTTGATGAACGCTCGTCAATAATTGAAACAATGAACAGTATTAATAAAGATTAACGTATCACCGAAAAGTGACTTTTTCATAAGTGCATTTTATAGTTCCAAAACAATCATATCCTGAATATCAGATTAACTCCAATACCTATAAATACACTTTTCTTAAAGTGCATTTAATAATAAATACACTTTTCAATAAAGTGATTTTAATACAAAGAATCGCATACTATCACCCAAATATAAAATGCATTTTCTCCCTAATTCTCCAGTATTAATTGGGGCCGCTAAATTCGTATTCCATTAAATACACTCAGATCCAAATACTACTTTTACTACAAAAACTTAAACGCACTTTTAACTCAAATACCTCCCCCTCACCCCCTCATGACGTCACACACTCACACTAATACCACCCTCTCACGTCACACACACCTACGCACCCGCAATCACACACAATTTTAAATTTTTTAATTTTTAGCGGCCCCAATTTAATACTACTTATATATATATATATATATATATATATATATATATATATATAATAAATTAAAAATATTTCATAAACAAGAATACTTTTAATGAATATATTTATTCTTGTTTATGAAATATTTTTAATTTATTAACTATATTACAAGAAAACATATCACCATATTTAATATATATATATATATATATATATATATATATATACATATATATATAAATATATAGGATATATTTATTTATTTATGCAGAGTCTAACACGGTTTCAGCGTCCTTGAACGGACCGTATAACTATGACGTTACAGTGGAGTAACGCTACATCCGAGTCTTGTGCGGACGTATTGCTATAAATAGTTTATAAACCGTGTACAAATGAAAAATAATCGCAAGCTTTATAAAAAGATTAGATTCATTGCATATGCTACATTTCAAAACGTAGCTTACTCAAACGAATGCACAAATAGGTAACAACTATAAACCCATTCCGTCCATACGAGGACTACAGTAAATTTATTGTTTTGCATTACTTCGTAAAAATTTTACATTTATTAATAAAATACATTTATTACCGTATGAGATACGATAGCGAACTAAGTAACTAAACCACTTCTGCTATGTATTTCTAACCAAACCTGCCTAAGAAATCTATAGTAGGCCTAAAATGTTCGTTTCCAAAGGATCTGTCTTTGTGGCGGCAGCATTACATACGTCACTTAGTTCTTGGAGCGAGAACAATAGAAATACTGTTCTGTAGTAGATATTTCCTTAAGTGTGTGCATGGGTGCTCGCACGCGCGCGTGTGTGTTTCTAAAGATCGCAAAAACTAGCTCTCTCCTTCTACTGCGTATATTCTAAAGTATTATTTGACCAAACTTGCCAAGGCTTGGCAATGGAAAGATCACTCGCCACGTACAAAACAATCTTGGAAGAGGAGCAGGAAGTTAGTTACGAGCAAGAAAATGTAGAATAGCTTGGAGCTTTCGTTAGGCCTGACTGAGGTTGGCTTGTACAAAGTGTAGCCTAATACGGCCCCGTATCTTCAATTTTTTTCTCAGTTGTTTTCTCTATCAGTTTTTGCCCATTATTTCTGAACGTGGCTCTGATCGGGATTAATTGAGATAGTAAAAGTATTTGTGGTCAGTTTTAAAACTGGAGCGTGGGACTACTATATACTGTATTAAAATATACCTATGAAGTATTCAGTTACGTGTATATGCGAGGCCTATAATAACTTTCCCAAATCTTATTGTAAAGAAAGTGATGTCTTAGGGCTGTAACTAAGTGGTGGGTTTGTTATTCCTTGAAAAGCAAGTAAATTCTACTTTTGAGCAATTGCACCTATTAGTTCACACAAACTTGTAGTGGATAAGACTAAAAGTTAAAAGTAACTCAAATAATTTTTCTCTTTGTCGACCTCAGTAGGAATTGACTTTAAAAAAATCCTTTTCTATAGTACTTGTTTAAACTTGTAGTGGATGACACTTGATGTTAATCAGTTTAAAAAATATTAATTCATTAATTGAATTTAATGAATTAATTTTACTTTTATATTAGATAAAACCCCTTCACAAAAGAGGCAAAGTATGCAATATAGTTATTTCGTCCCAGTTGGCTTAAAGTAAGTGATAACATATGATTTCATTAAACAGCCGACTTTATGTCATAGGTTATGTGGTAGAACAGCTGTTTTAACGCGTAGGTTATGTTACTTTATTTATATTACTTGTAAATATTTAATAAAAAGTAGCTAAAATACAAATTTCCTTTGTTGACCCAAGTAGGAATTGCCTTTAAAATGTTTGTTTACACTTGTTTTAGTATATGCCAGCTTTCCCTGCATCCCGTGCTATAAGTTGTACTTACACAACAGCACTACATGTGTACAGTGGGGACATTAGCAGCGCTAATAGACGGACAGTTTGGCTGTGCTTTGTCCGCCCGACCTTTATATTTTGTTTTAATAATTGTAGTTTAATGCACGTCCAATGACGCATGCATGACGGAGCTTTTATGTACTGCGCGACCGCTCGGGTTTCAAGCCTAACTGCCTGAGCGAACTTATAGGGAGTTTAGTGGCATTTAACCTCATAGAAATATACCGTTTACGCCGAAACAAACAGTAACGAATCAGGTGTAAGATTTTATTTTATTTTATTTACATCTACAGTAGCTATCACCGTGTCACTATGTAACTAACCTCAAACAGAAATACGCGGCAACAATCACAAGTCGGAACAGCTGATCGGGAAGGCAACTACAGCTGATTCCAGTTTACTTGGGTGCATACTGTATTTACGAATATTGTCTGAACACGATTTCCAAGTTCAGAAAAGTATTACAGTAGAGCGTCAGTAATCCGGAGCGTGGTTTCAGCGTGCACAGCCTTCTTTAACACGGTCACTGCGGCCGTCTCCAATCGGAGACAGCATTTTATTCGGGAATGTTATTATCTACCCCAGCGTTGTACAAGAGACAGTTGAGTATTGCAGCGTCAAGGTGGCGTATCTCGGATGTTTGTTTTAGTTTGGTTAAGATTACCCGCCATATTTGTCAGTAGTGTTAGTGAGAGTTTAGTGCATGACCGTGAGTGTGTGTTACATAGTTCGCGACATGGAAGGTGTGCCTGACACTTCCAAGGACTGTTTATTTAATACCAATGATGCAGTAGAGTGTACTAGGGACCCTACAAAGAGGCTGAGGCAAGCGACGACGATCGCCATGACAGTGACTTGGATCCAGCTACAGAGGAAGTCGATTACGATTTGGAAGAAGAAATAGTTAATAATCAATGGACAATTAGTACATTAGCCCTTCGCAACTTTCTGTTTACACGGAAAATAAATTTATCTTTCCATTTCCGGGAGAAAATCGACCCTATGACGTTTCAGACTACTTACTGATGACATATTCTTGGAGAATATTGTGAAAGTTTCTAATTTATGCACGGGATGTGTTTACTAAGCCAAACTCACGTCATTATCAAGAATAAATAACTGGAAAGAGTTGTCAGTGTCTGAACTGAAACACTCATAGGCACTGATCTATACGCGATCGCAAACATTTGTATATAATTTTTACTAAATATTTTAAAAGCAAATTTGTAGCTTTATTTCACGAAATAATGTTTATGTATTATTTCAGTGATTATTATTTATTACAGTTATAAATGATAATTACATGCATAACATAAAGAATAAAATACTGATAATAATGGGACGCTCGCAAATTGCTGCCGCAAAATGGCGGCCTGGTACTTTTTCCTCTTTCAAGGCTCAGTAATAATTTTTATTGTTATGTTCTTTTATTTCTAAAGCAAAACTTTAGAATAAATTTTTAAAAAATTCAGAACCTTTGAACTTCACGCTAGAGGCCTTTCGCATCGAACGTGTTCCAGGCCCTCTGTCGTTTATTTTGTAATATTTCTCGATTTAATTCTAATTTACACGATACGCTAAGCATTAAAATAGATTATAGCTATTGAATTATCAATAATACGAAGTATTTTAAAGATAGTTTGAAATTCCGGCTAAAACAGTAATGCGGGTATGTCCCGACCCCAACGTATCCGGATTTTCGACGCTCTACTGTAGTAAATCCGTGCCGTAGTATGTGTATAGAGTACCTGCTATTCTAAAGTAAGGCCGGTAGTGAAATGCGGAAATAGTTAAACCAAAACTGAAACAAGATAGTCGAAGTTATTTACGGTTAGTACTAAGTTATAATATTCCCTCTAGTGATTAGTCTATCCTACACACGCATGCGCGACC
>JBAIZL010000126.1:22500-35000 GCA_036971475.1 Prosapia bicincta
TCACTGACTGGACTGAATTCATGACAGAGTTATTCCATTCTGAGTTACATGCGCAAAACAACCTTCCAAAATATGGCAAAATTAATGTAACTTCACTGATAATGACTGGAACGCATTGGCTTGGCCGTGATAAGCTCCTTACTCTATGCGCTAGAGCAAAGACATCATTTGGCAACATCGGTGTGACCTTACTGGGAATGCTCGCACCAGATTGGCTCGGCCGTGATAAGCTTCTTACTGTATGCGCTAGAGCAAAGACATCATTTGGCAACATCGGTGTGACCTTACTGGGAATGCTCGCACCGGATTGGCTAGGCCATGACAAGCTCCCTACCCTTTGTGACATCATTTGGCAACATCGGTGTGATTGTACTGGGAATGCTCGCACCGGATTGGCTAGGCCATGACTAGCTCCATACCCTTTGTGACATCGTTTGGCAACATCGGTGTGACTGTACTGGGAATGCTCGCACCGGATTGGCTAGGCCATGACAAGCTCCCTACCCTTTCTGACATCATTTGGCAACATCGGTGTGACCTTACTGGGAATGCTCGCACCAGATTGGCTCGGCCGCGACAAGCTCCCTATCCTTTGTGACATCATTTGGCAACATCGGTGTGACCTTACTGGGAATGCTCGCACCAGATTGGCTCGGCCGTGATAAGCTCCTTACTCTATGCGCTAGAGCAAAGACATCATTTGGCAACATCGGTGTGACCTTACTGGGAATGCTCGCACCAGATTGGCTCGGCCGTGATAAGCTCCTTACTCTATGCGCTAGAGCAAAGACATCATTTGGCAACATCGGTGTGACCTTACTGGGAATGCTCGCACCAGATTTCCTCGGCCGTGATAAGCTCCTTACTCTATGCGCTAGAGCAAAGACATCATTTGGCAACATCGGTGTGACTGTACTGGGAATGCTCGCACCGTATTGGCTCGGCCGTGACAAGCTCCCTACCCTTTGTGACATCATTTGGCAACATCGGTGTGACCTTACTGGGAATGCTCGCACCAGATTGGCTCGGCCGCGACAAGCTCCCTATCCTTTGTGACATCATTTGGCAACATCGGTGTGACCTTACTGGGAATGCTCGCACCAGATTGGCTCGGCCGCGACAAGCTCCCTATCCTTTGTGACATCATTTGGCAACATCGGTGTGACCTTACTGGGAATGCTCGCACCAGATTGGCTCGGCCGCGACAAGCTCCCTATCCTTTGTGACATCATTTGGCAACATCGGTGTGACCTTACTGGGAATGCTCGCACCAGATTGGCTCGGCCGCGACAAGCTCCCTATCCTTTGTGACATCATTTGGCAACATCGGTGTGACCTTACTGGGAATGCTCGCACCAGATTGGCTCGGCCGTGATAAGCTCCTTACTCTATGCGCTAGAGCAAAGACATCATTTGGCAACATCGGTGTGACCTTACTGGGAATGCTCGCACCAGATTGGCTCGGCCGTGATAAGCTCCTTACTCTATGCGCTAGAGCAAAGACATCATTTGGCAACATCGGTGTGACCTTACTGGGAATGCTCGCACCAGATTGGCTCGGCCGTGATAAGCTCCTTACTCTATGCGCTAGAGCAAAGACATCATTTGGCAACATCGGTGTGACTGTACTGGGAATGCTCGCACCGTATTGGCTCGGCCGTGACAAGCTCCCTACCCTTTGTGACATCATTTGGCAACATCGGTGTGACCTTACTGGGAATGCTCGCACCAGATTGGCTCGGCCGCGACAAGCTCCCTATCCTTTGTGACATCATTTGGCAACATCGGTGTGACCTTACTGGGAATGCTCGCACCAGATTGGCTCGGCCGCGACAAGCTCCCTATCCTTTGTGACATCATTTGGCAACATCGGTGTGACCTTACTGGGAATGCTCGCACCAGATTGGCTCGGCCGCGACAAGCTCCCTATCCTTTGTGACATCATTTGGCAACATCGGTGTAACCTTACTGGGAATGCTCGCACCAGATTGGCTCGGCCGTGATAAGCTCCTTACTCTATGCGCTAGAGCAAAGACATCATTTGGCAACATCGGTGTGACTGTACTGGGAATGCTCGCACCGTATTGGCTCGGCCGTGACAAGCTCCCTACCCTTTGTGACATCATTTGGCAACATCGGTGTGACTGTACTGGGAATGCTCGCACCGTATTGGCTCGGCCGTGACAAGCTCCCTACCCTTTGTGACATCATTTGGCAACATCGGTGTGACCTTACTGGGAATGCTCGCACCAGATTGGCTCGGCCGCGACAAGCTCCCTATCCTTTGTGACATCATTTGGCAACATCGGTGTGACCTTACTGGGAATGCTCGCACCAGATTGGCTCGGCCGCGACAAGCTCCCTATCCTTTGTGACATCATTTGGCAACATCGGTGTGACCTTACTGGGAATGCTCGCACCAGATTGGCTCGGCCGCGACAAGCTCCCTATCCTTTGTGACATCATTTGGCAACATCGGTGTGACCTTACTGGGAATGCTCGCACCAGATTGGCTCGGCCGCGACAAGCTCCCTATCCTTTGTGACATCATTTGGCAACATCGGTGTGACCTTACTGGGAATGCTCGCACCAGATTGGCTCGGCCGTGATAAGCTCCTTACTCTATGCGCTAGAGCAAAGACATCATTTGGCAACATCGGTGTGACTGTACTGGGAATGCTCGCACCGTATTGGCTCGGCCGTGACAAGCTCCCTACCCTTTGTGACATCATTTGGCAACATCGGTGTGACCTTACTGGGAATGCTCGCACCGGATTGGCTCGGCCGTGACAAGCTCCCTATCCTTTGTGACATCATTTGGCAACATCGGTGTGACCTTACTGGGAATGCTCGCACCAGATTGGCTCGGCCGCGACAAGCTCCCTATCCTTTGTGACATCATTTGGCAACATCGGTGTGACCTTACTGGGAATGCTCGCACCGGATTGGCTCGGCCGCGACAAGCTCCCTATCCTTTGTGACATCATTTGGCAACATCGGTGTGACCTTACTGGGAATGCTCGCACCAGATTGGCTCGGCCGTGATAAGCTCCTTACTCTATGCGCTAGAGCAAAGACATCATTTGGCAACATCGGTGTGACCTTACTGGGAATGCTCGCACCGGATTGGCTCGGCCGCGACAAGCTCCCTATCCTTTGTGACATCATTTGGCAACATCGGTGTGACCTTACTGGGAATGCTCGCACCAGATTGGCTCGGCCGCGACAATCTCCCTACCCTTTGACTTAGAGCGGAGACACTATTTGGGAACATTGGTGTACCCTTACTGGAAATGTCCGCACCGGATTGGCTCGGCCGAGACGAACTTCCTAGCCTTTGCTTAGAGCGGAGACACTATTTGGGAACATTGGTGTGCCCTCACTAGAAATGTCCGCACCAGATAGGCTCTGCCGTGACGAGCTCCCTACCCTTTGACTTAGAGCGGAGACACTATTTGGGAACATTGGTGTACCCTTACTGGAAATGTCCGCACCGGATTGGCTCGGCCGAGACGAACTTCCTAGCCTTTGCTTAGAGCGGAGACACTATTTGGGAACATTGGTGTGCCCTCACTGGAAATGTCCGCACCAGATAGGCTCTGCCGTGACGAGCTCCCTACCCTTTGCCTTAGAGCGGAGACATTATTTGGGAACATTGGTGTACCCTTACTGGAAATGTCCGCACCGGATTGGCTCGGCCGAGACGAACTTCCTAGCCTTTGACTTAGAGCGGAGACACTATTTGGGAACATTGGTGTACCCTTACTGGAAATGTCCGCACCGGATTGGCTCGGCCGAGACGAACTTCCTAGCCTTTGCTTAGAGCGGAGACACTATTTGGGAACATTGGTGTGCCCTCACTGGAAATGTCCGCACCAGATAGGCTCTGCCGTGACGAGCTCCCTACCCTTTGCCTTAGAGCGGAGACATTATTTGGGAACATTGGTGTGCCCTTACTGGAAATGTCCGCACCAGATAGGCTCTGCCGTGACGAGCTCCCTACCCTTTGACTTAGAGCGGAGACACTATTTGGGAACATTGGTGTACCCTTACTGGAAATGTCCGCACCGGATTGGCTCGGCCGAGACGAACTTCCTAGCCTTTGCTTAGAGCGGAGACACTATTTGGGAACATTGGTGTGCCCTCACTGGAAATGTCCGCACCAGATAGGCTCTGCCGTGACGAGCTCCCTACCCTTTGCCTTAGAGCGGAGACATTATTTGGGAACATTGGTGTGCCCTTACTGGAAATGTCCGCACCGGATTGGCTCGGCCGAGATGAACTTCCTACCCTTTGCCTTAGAGCGGAGACACTATTTGGGAACATTGGTGTGACCTCACTGGAAATGTCCGCACCAGATAGGCTCTGCCGTGACGAGCTCCCTACCCTTTGCCTTAGAGCGGAGACACTATTTGGGAACATTGGTGTGCCCTTACTGGAAATGTCCGCACCAGATAGGCTCTGCCGTGACGAGCTCCCTACCCTTTGCCTTAGAGCGGAGACACTATTTGGGAACATTGGTGTGCCCTTACTGGAAATGTCCGCACCGGATTGGCTCGGCCGAGACGAACTTCCTAGCCTTTGCCTTAGAGCGGAGACACTATTTGGGAACAATGGTGTGCCCTTACTGGAAATGTCCGCACCGGATTGGCTCGGCCGAGACGAACTTCCTACCCTTTGCCTTAGAGCGGAGACACTATTTGGGACATTGGTGTGCCCTTACTGGAAATGTCCGCACCGGATTGGCTCGGCCGAGACGAACTTCCTACCCTTTGCCTTAGAGCGGAGACACTATTTGGGAACATTGGTGTGACCTCACTGGAAATGTCCGCACCAGATAGCCTCTGCCGTGACGAGCACCCTAACCTTTGCCTTAGAGCGGAGCACTATTTGGGAACATTGGTGTGCCCTTACTGGAAATGTCCGCACCGGATTGGCTCGGCCGAGACGAACTTCCTACCCTTTGCCTTAGAGCGGAGACACTATTTGGGAACATTGGTGTGCCCTTACTGGAAATGTCCGCACCGGATTGGCTCGGCCGAGACGAACTTCCTACCCTTTGCCTTAGAGCGGAGACACTATTTGGGAACATTGGTGTGCCCTTACTGGAAATGTCCGCACCGGATTGGCTCGGCCGAGACGAACTTCCTACCCTTTGCCTTAGAGCGGAGACACTATTTGGGAACATTGGTGTGCCCTTACTGGAAATGTCCGCACCAGATAGGCTCTGCCGAGACGAACTTCCTACCCTTTGCCTTAGAGCGGAGACACTATTTGGGAACATTGGTGTGCCCTTACTGGAAATGTCCGCACCGGATTGGCTCGGCCGAGGCGAACTTCCGACCCTTTGTCTTAGAGCGGAGACACTATTTGGGAACATTGGTGTGCCCTTACTGAAAATGACCGCACCGGATTGGCTCGGCCGAGACGAACTTCCTACCCTTTGCCTTAGAGCGGAGACACTATTTGGGACATTGGTGTGCCCTTACTGGAAATGTCCGCACCAGATAGGCTCTGCCGAAACGAATTTCCTACCCTTTGCCTTAGAGCGGAAACACTATTTGGGAACATTGGTGTGCCCTTACTGGAAATGTCCGCACCGGATTGGCTCGGCCGAGACGAACTTCCTACCCTTTGCCTTAGAACGGAGACACTATTTGGGAACATTGGTGTGCCCTTACTGGAAATGTCCGCACCGGATTGGCTCGGCCTAGACGAACTTCCTACCCTTTGCCTTAGAGCGGAGACACTATTTGGGAACATTGGTGTGCCCTTACTGGAAATGTCCGCACCGGATTGGCTCTGCCGTGACGAGCTCCCTACCCTTTGCCTTAGAGCGGAGACACTATTTGGGAACATTGGTGTGCCCTTACTGGAAATGTCCGCACCAGATAGGCTCTGCCGTGACGAGCTCCCTACCCTTTGCCTTAGAGCGGAGACTCTATTTGGGAACATTGGTGTGCCCTTACTGGAAATGTCCGCACCGGATTGGCTCGGCCGAGACGAACTTCCTACCCTTTGCCTTAGAGCGGAGACACTATTTTGGGAACATTGGTGTGCCCTTACTGGAAATGTCCGCACCGGATTGGCTCGGCCGAGACGAACTTCCTACCCTTTGCCTTAGAGCGGAGACACTATTTGGGAACATTGGTGTGCCCTTACTGGAAATGTCCGCACCGGATTGGCTCGGCCGAGACGAACTTCCTACCCTTTGCCTTAGAGCGGAGACACTATTTGGGAACATTGGTGTGCCCTTACTGGAAATGTCCGCACCGGATTGGCTCGGCCGAGACGAACTTCCTACCCTTTGCCTTAGAGCGGAGACACTATTTGGGAACATTGGTGTGACCTCACTGGAAATGTCCGCACCAGATAGGCTCGGCCGAGACGAACTTCCTACCCATTGCCTTAGAGCGGAGACACTATTTGGGAACATTGGTGTGCCCTTACTGGAAATGTCCGCACCGGATTGGCTGGGCCGAGACGAACTTCCTACCCTTTGCCTTAGAGCGGAGACACTATTTGGGAACATTGGTGTGCCCTTACTGGAAATGTCCGCACCAGATAGGCTCTGCCGTGACGAGCTCCCTACCCATTGCCTTAGAGTGGAGACAATATTTGGGAACATTGGTGTACCCATACTGGAAATGTCCGCACCGGATTGGCTCGGCCGAGACGAACTTCCTACCCTTTGCCTTAGAGCGGAGACACTATTTGGGAACATTGGTGTGCCCTTACTGGAAATGTCCGCACCGGATTGGCTCGGCCGAGACGAACTCCCTACCCTTTGCCTTAGAGCGGAGACACTATTTGGCAACATTGGTGTGCCCTTACTGGAAATGTCCGCACCAGATAGGCTCTGCCGTGACGAGCTCCCTACCCTTTGCCTTAGAGCGGAGACAATATTTGGGAACATTGGTGTGCCCATACTGGAAATGTCCGCACCGGATTGGCTCGGCCGAGATGAACTTCCTACCCTTTGCCTTAGAGCGGAGACACTATTTGGGAACATTGGTGTGCCCTTACTGGAAATGTCCGCACCGGATTGGCTCGGCCGAGACGAACTTCCTACCCTTTGCCTTAGAACGGAGACACTATTTGGGAACATTGGTGTGCCCTTACTGGAAATGTCCGCACCGGATTGGCTCGGCCTAGACGAACTTCCTACCCTTTGCCTTAGAGCGGAGACACTATTTGGGAACATTGGTGTGCCCTTACTGGAAATGTCCGCACCGGATTGGCTCGGCCGAGACGAACTTCCTACCCTTTGCCTTAGAGCGGAGACACTATTTGGGAACATTGGTGTGCCCTTACTGGAAATGTCCGCACCGGATTGGCTCGGCCGAGGCGAACTTCCTACCCTTTGCCTTAGAGCGGAGACACTATTTTGGAACATTGGTGTGACCTCACTGGAAATGTCCGCACCAGATATTCTCTGCCGTGACGAGCTCCCTACCCTTTGCCTTAGAGCGGAGACACTATTTGGGAACATTGGTGTGCCCTTACTGGAAATGTCCGCACCGGATTGGCTCGGCCGAGACGAACTTCCTACCCTTTGAATTAGAGCGGAGACACTATTTGGGAACATTGGTGTGCCCTTACTGGAAATGTCCGCACCGGATTGGCTGGGCCGAGACGAACTTCCTACCCTTTGCCTTAGAGCGGAGACACTATTTGAGAACATTGGTGTGCCCTTACTGGAAATGTCCGCACCAGATAGGCTCTGCCGTGACGAGCTCCCTACCCTTTGCCTTAGAGCGGAGACAATATTTGGGAACATTGGTGTGCCCATACTGGAAATGTCCGCACCGGATTGGCTCGGCCGAGACGAACTTCCTACCCTTTGCCTTAGAGCGGAGACACTATTTGGGAACATTGGTGTGCCCTTACTGGAAATGTCCGCACCGGATTGGCTCGGCCGAGACGAACTTCCTACCCTTTGCCTTAGAGCGGAGACACTATTTGGGAACATTGGCGTGCCCTTACTGGAAATGTCCGCACCGGATTGGCTCGGCCGAGACGAACTCCCTACCCTTTGCCTTAGAGCGGAGACACTATTTGGCAACATTGGTGTGCCCTTACTGGAAATGTCCGCACCGGATTGGCTCGGCCGAGACGAACTTCCTACCCTTTGCCTTAGTGCGGAGACACTATTTGGGAACATTGGTGTGCCCTTACTGGAAATGTTCGCACCAGATAGGCTCTGCCGTGACGAGCTCCCTACCCATTGCCTTAGAGCGGAGACAATATTTGGGAACATTGGTGTACCCATACTGGAAATGTCCGCACCGGATTGGCTCGGCCGAGACGAACTTCCTACCCTTTGCCTTAGAGCGGAGACACTATTTGGGAACATTGGTGTGCCCTTACTGGAAATGTCCGCACCAGATAGGCTCTGCCGTGACGAGCTCCCTACCCATTGCCTTAGAGCGGAGACAATATTTGGGAACATTGGTGTACCCATACTGGAAATGTCCGCACCGGATTGGCTCGGCCGAGACGAACTTCCTACCCTTTGCCTTAGTGCGGAGACACTATTTGGGAACATTGGTGTGCCCTTACTGGAAATGTCCGCACCGGATTGGCTCGGCCGAGACGAACTTCCTACCCTTTGCCTTAGAACGGAGACACTATTTGGGAACATTGGTGTGCCCTTACTGGAAATGTCCGCACCGGATTGGCTCGGCCTAGAAGAACTTCCTACCCTTTGCCTTAGAGCGGAGACACTATTTGGGAACATTGGTGTGACCTCACTGGAAATGTCCGCACCAGATAGGCTCTGCCGTGACGAGCTCCCTACCCTTTGCCTTAGAGCGGAGACACTATTTGGGAACATTGGTGTGCCCTTACTGGAAATGTCCGCACCGGATTGGCTCGGCCGAGACGAACTTCCTACCCTTTGCCTTAGAGCGGAGACACTATTTGGGAACATTGGTGTGCCTTTACTGGAAATGTCCGCACCGGATTGGCTCGGCCGAGACGAACTTCCTACCCTTTGCCTTAGAGCGGAGACACTATTTTGGAACATTGGTGTGACCTCACTGGAAATGTCCGCACCAGATAGGCTCTGCCGTGACGAGCTCCCTACCCTTTGCCTTAGAGCGGAGACACTATTTGGGAACATTGGTGTGCCCTTACTGGAAATGTCCGCACCAGATAGGCTCTGCCGTGACGAGCTCCCTACCCTTTGCCTTAGAGCGGAGACAATATTTGGGAACATTGGTGTGCCCATACTGGAAATGTCCGCACCGGATTGGCTCGGCCGAGACGAACTTCCTACCCTTTGCCTTAGAGCGGAGACACTATTTGGGAACATTGGTGTGCCCTTACTGGAAATGTCCGCACCGGATTGGCTCGGCCGAGACGAACTTCCTACCCTTTGCCTTAGAACGGAGACACTATTTGGGAACATTGGTGTGCCCTTACTGGAAATGTCCGCACCGGATTGGCTCGGCCTAGACGAACTTCCTACCCTTTGCCTTAGAGCGGAGACACTATTTGGGAACATTGGTGTGACCTCACTGGAAATGTCCGCACCAGATAGGCTCTGCCATGACGAGCTCCCTACCCTTTGCCTTAGAGCGGAGACACTATTTGGGAACATTGGTGTGCCCTTACTGGAAATGTCCGCACCGGATTGGCTCGGCCGAGACGAACTTCCTACCCTTTGCCTTAGAGCGGAGACACTATTTGGGAACATTGGTGTGCCCTTACTGGAAATGTCCGCACCGGATTGGCTCGACCGAGGCGAACTTCCTACCCTTTGCCTTAGAGCGGAGACACTATTTTGGAACATTGGTGTGACCTCACTGGAAATGTCCGCACCAGATAGGCTCTGCCGTGACGAGCTCCCTACCCTTTGCCTTAGAGCGGAGACACTATTTGGGAACATTGGTGTGCCCTTACTGGAAATGTCCGCACCGGATTGGCTCGGCCGAGACGAACTTCCTACCCTTTGCCTTAGAGCGGAGACACTATTTGGGAACATTGGTGTGCCCTTACTGGAAATGTCCGCACCGGATTGGCTGGGCCGAGACGAACTTCCTACCCTTTGCCTTAGAGCGGAGACACTATTTGAGAACATTGGTGTGCCCTTACTGGAAATGTCCGCACCAGATAGGCTCTGCCGTGACGAGCTCCCTACCCTTTGCCTTAGAGCGGAGACAATATTTGGGAACATTGGTGTGCCCATACTGGAAATGTCCGCACCGGATTGGCTCGGCCGAGGCGAACTTCCTACCCTTTGCCTTAGAGCGGAGACACTATTTGGGAACATTGGTGTGCCCTTACTGGAAATGTCCGCACCAGATAGGCTCTGCCGAGACGAACTTCCTACCCTTTGCCTTAGAGCGGAGACACTATTTGGGAACATTGGTGTGCCCTTACTGGAAATGTCCGCACCGGATTGGCTGGGCCGAGACGAACTTCCTACCCTTTGCCTTAGAGCGGAGACACTATTTGAGAACATTGGTGTGCCCTTACTGGAAATGTCCGCACCAGATAGGCTCTGCCGTGACGAGCTCCCTACCCTTTGCCTTAGAGCGGAGACAATATTTGGGAACATTGGTGTGCCCATACTGGAAATGTCCGCACCGGATTGGCTCGGCCGAGACGAACTTCCTACCCTTTGCCTTAGAGCGGAGACACTATTTTTGAACATTGGTGTGCCCTTACTGGAAATGTCCGCACCGGATTGGCTCGGCCGAGACGAACCTCCTACCCTTTGCCTTAGAGCGGAGACACTATTTGGGAACATTGGTGTGCCCTTACTGGAAATGTCCGCACCGGATTGGCTCGGCCGAGACGAACTCCCTACCCTTTGCCTTAGAGCGGAGACACTATTTGGCAACATTGGTGTGCCCTTACTGGAAATGTCCGCACCAGATAGGCTCTGCCGTGACGAACTCCCCACCCTTTGCCTTAGAGCGGAGACACTATTTGGCAACATTGGTGTGCCCTTACTGGAAATGTCCGCACCAGATAGGCTCTGCCGTGACGAGCTCCCCACCCTTTGCCTTAGAGCGGAGACACGGTTTGGCAACATTGGTGTGCCCTTACTGGAAATGTCCGCACCGGATAGGCTCTGCCGTGACGAACTCCCTACCCTTTGCATTAGAGCGGAGACACTATTTGGGAACATTGGTGTGCCCTTACTGGAAATGTCCGCACCAGATAGGCTCTGCCGTGACGAGCTCCCCACCCTTTGCCTTAGAGCGGAGACACTATTTGGCAACATTGTTGTGCCCTTACTGGAAATGTCCGCACCAAATAGGCTCTGCCGTGACGAACTCCCTACCCTTTGCCTTAGAGCGGAGACACTATTTGGCAACATTTGCGTGACCTCACGTTTAATGAAAGCATCACATTGGCTCGGCCGCGATAGCTTCCTTCCCTATGCTTTAGTGTGAAGACACCATAAGGTGGGACCTTAAAGGAAATGCCTGGACTGGATTGGTTTGGCCGTGACGAACTCCCTACCCTATACATTAGAATGGAGACACAATAATTAAACAAGTAGAAGGAAACTCGGATATTACGGTGCACTTGGAACAAGTAATTTTGCCTAGTTATAAAAATAATCTGAATAATGTTTCTTCGGGACTGGAACAATATATAACGTGAAAGAGCATATCACCCAAAACACTATATATAGTATTATAATTTCATTGTATTTGCTGTTGGTTACTAATTTATTTATTTTAGAAATTTATTGTACTTTACAGTAATATATTTATTTTAGAGATTTATTGTACTTTACAGTAATTTATATATTTTAGAGATTTATTGTACATTACAGTAATTTATTTATTTTAGAGATTTATTGTACTTTACAGTAATTTATTTATTTTAGAGATTTATTGTACTTTACAGTAATTTATTTATTTTAGAGATTTATTGTACTTTACAGTAATTTATTTATTTTAGAGATTTATTGTACATTACAGTAATTTATTTATTTTAGAGATTTATTGTACTTTACAGTAATTTATTTATTTTAGAGATTTATTGTACTTTACAGTAATTTATTTATTTTAGAGATTTATTGTACTTTACAGTAATTTATTTATTTTAGAGATTTATTGTACTTTACAGTAATTTATTTATTTTAGAGATTTATTGTACTTTACAGTAATTTATTTATTTTAGAGATTTATTGTACTTTACAGTAATTTATTTATTTTAGAGATTTATTGTACTTTACAGTAATTTATTTATTTTAGAGATTTATTGTACATTATAGTAATTTATTTATTTTAGAGATTTATTGTACTTTACAGTAATTTATTTATTTTAGAGATTTATTGTACATTACAGTAATTTATTTATTTTAGAGATTTATTGTACTTTACAGTAATTTATTTATTTTAGAGATTTATTGTACTTTACAGTAATTTATTTATTTTAGAGATTTATTGTACTTTACAGTAATTTATTTATTTTAGAGATTTATTGTACTTTACAGTAATTTATTTATTTTAGAGATTTATTGTACATTACAG
>JBAIZL010000126.1:40000-80000 GCA_036971475.1 Prosapia bicincta
CTCGTGATGGCTTTAGTGTTGGCCATCAGCTGACACATTTATTTTCGTATTAGCTTCCACCAGGTGTCAAGTATGCAGATCTCTTCGCTCTAGTGAAGAGCAGCCAATGCGGTCGTACCAAGGGATGTAGTCTTCCTTGACCTTCTACTTACAAGGGGTGCTTGCATTACCTCGTGATGGCTTTAGTGTTGGCCATCAGCTGACACATTTATTTTCGTATTAGCTTCCACCAGGTGTCAAGTATGCAGATCTCTTCGCTCTAGTGAAGAGCAGCCAATGCGGTTGTACCAAGGGATTTAGTCTTCCTTGACCTTCTACTTACAAGGAGGTGCTTGCATTACCTCGTGATGGCTTTAGTGTTGGCCATCAGCTGACACATTTATTTTCGTATTAGCTTCCACCAGGTGTCAAGTATGCAGATCTCTTCGCTCTAGTGAAGAGCAGCCAATGCGGTCGTACCAAGGGATGTAGTCTTCCTTGACCTTCTACTTACAAGGGGTGCTTGCATTACCTCGTGATGGCTTTAGTGTTGGCCATCAACTGACACATTTATTTTCGTATTAGCTTCCACCAGGTGCCAAGTATGCAGATCTCTTCGCTCCAGTGAAGAGCAGCCAATGCGGTCGTACCAAGGGATGTAGTCTTCCTTGACCTTCTACTTACAAGGGGTGCTTGCATTACCTCGTGATGGCTTTAGTGTTGGCCATCAGCTGACACATTTATTTTCGTATTAGCTTCCACCAGGTGTCAAGTATGCAGATCTCTTCGCTCTAGTGAAGAGCAGCCAATGCGGTTGTACCAAGGGATTTAGTCTTCCTTGACCTTCTACTTACAAGGAGGTGCTTGCATTACCTCGTGATGGCTTTAGTGTTGGCCATCAGCTGACACATTTATTTTCGTATTAGCTTCCACCAGGTGTCAAGTATGCAGATCTCTTCGCTCTAGTGAAGAGCAGCCAATGCGGTCGTACCAAGGGATGTAGTCTTCCTTGACCTTCTACTTACAAGGGGTGCTTGCATTACCTCGTGATGGCTTTAGTGTTGGCCATCAGCTGACACATTTATTTTCGTATTAGCTTCCACCAGATGCCAAGTATGCAGATCCCTTCGCTCCAGTGAAGAGCAGCCAATGCGGTCGTACCAAGGGATGTAGTCTTCCTTGACCTTCTACTTACAAGGGGTGCTTGCATTACCTCGTGATGGCTTTAGTGTTGGCCATCAGCTGACACATTTATTTTCGTATTAGCTTCCACCAGATGCCAAGTATGCAGATCCCTTCGCTCCAGTGAAGAGCAGCCAATGCGGTCGTACCAAGGGATGTAGTCTTCCTTGACCTTCTACTTACAAGGGGTGCTTGCATTACCTCGTGATGGCTTTAGTGTTGGCCATCAGCTGACACATTTATTTTCGTATTAGCTTCCACCAGATGCCAAGTATGCAGATCCCTTCGCTCCAGTGAAGAGCAGCCAATGCGGTCGTACCAAGGGATGTAGTCTTCCTTGACCTTCTACTTACAAGGGGTGCTTGCATTACCTCGTGATGGCTTTAGTGTTGGCCATCAACTGACACATTTATTTTCGTAATAGCTTCCACCAGGTGCCAAGTAAGCAGATCTCTTCGCTCTAGTGAAGAGCAGCCAATGCGGTCGTACCAAGGGATGTAGTCTTCCTTGACCTTCTACTTACAAGGGGTGCTTGCATTACCTCGTGATGGCTTTAGTGTTGGCCATCAACTGACACATTTATTTTCGTAATAGCTTCCACCAGGTGCCAAGTAAGCAGATCTCTTCGCTCTAGTGAAGAGCAGCCAATGCGGTCGTACCAAGGGATGTAGTCTTCCTTGACCTTCTACTTACAAGGGGTGCTTGCATTACCTCGTGATGGCTTTAGTGTTGGCCATCAACTGACACATTTATTTTCGTATTAGCTTCCACCAGGTGTCAAGTAAGCAGATCTCTTCGCTCTAGTGAAGAGCAGCCAATGCGGTCGTACCAAGGGATGTAGTCTTCCTTGACCTTCTACTTACAAGGGGTGCTTGCATTACCTCGTGATGGCTTTAGTGTTGGCCATCAGCTGACACATTTATTTTCGTATTAGCTTCCACCAGGTGTCAAGTATGCAGATCTCTTCGCTCTAGTGAAGAGCAGCCAATGCGGTTGTACCAAGGGATTTAGTCTTCCTTGACCTTCTACTTACAAGGGGTGCTTGCATTACCTCGTGATGGCTTTAGTGTTGGCCATCAACTGACACATTTATTTTCGTATTAGCTTCCACCAGGTGCCAAGTATGCAGATCTCTTCGCTCTAGTGAAGAGCAGCCAATGCGGTCGTACCAAGGGATGTAGTCTTCCTTGACCTTCTACTTACAAGGGGTGCTTGCATTACCTCGTGATGGCTTTAGTGTTGGCCATCAGCTGACACATTTATTTTCGTATTAGCTTCCACCAGGTGTCAAGTATGCAGATCTCTTCGCTCTAGTGAAGAGCAGCCAATGCGGTCGTACCAAGGGATGTAGTCTTCCTTGACCTTCTACTTACAAGGGGTGCTTGCATTACCTCGTGATGGCTTTAGTGTTGGCCATCAACTGACACATTTATTTTCGTATTAGCTTCCACCAGGTGCCAAGTATGCAGATCTCTTCGCTCTAGTGAAGAGCAGCCAATGCGGTCGTACCAAGGGATTTAGTCTTCCTTGACCTTCTACTTACAAGGGGTGCTTGCATTACCTCGTGATGGCTTTAGTGTTGGCCATCAGCTGACACATTTATTTTCGTATTAGCTTCCACCAGGTGCCAAGTATGCAGATCCCTTCGCTCCAGTGATGAGCAGCCAATGCGGTCGCACCAAGGGATGTAGTCTTCCTTGACCTTCTACTTACAAGGGGTGCTTGCATTACCTCGTGATGGCTTTAGTGTTGGCCATCAACTGACACATTTATTTTCGTATTAGCTTCCACCAGGTGCCAAGTATGCAGATCCCTTCGCTCCAGTGAAGAGCAGCCAATGCGGTCGTACCAAGGGATGTAGTCTTCCTTGACCTTCTACTTACAAGGGGTGCTTGCATTACCTCGTGATGGCTTTAGTGTTGGCCATCAGCTGACACATTTATTTTCGTATTAGCTTCCACCAGGTGCCAAGTATGCAGATCTCTTCGCTCCAGTGAAGAGCAGCCAATGCGGTCGTACCAAGGGATGTAGTCTTCCTTGACCTTCTACTTACAAGGGGTGCAGCAGGTGATAGAGACGCTGAAGTCATGAGCTATTCTACATCACGGTTTTAAATCCCTACCTTAACCCTAAGGTTATTCCATAACTCTTCCCTAATTCCAGAATGATGGTCATACTGGCTGATCAGACTGCAGTAAACTATTTTCCATTCTGTCAGTCGGTCTTTCTATACTCCTAGGCTTGGAGAAAAAGAGTACTTCATGTCGCAAAAAGTATATTTACGGAAACCGACGTGTCTAAGCAAATAGACAGAGTTGGTGATGGGTATTCTCCGAAACGCGTGCAAAAGACAATGCACAGACTAGATAAGAACAGGTTCAGAAACAACATAGATTCTTGCAAGTAACACTGGATAAAACAAACTATTGTATAGAATCATCTGCTACAATTACCTGTTTAACTTCTCTTAAGGCCGACAGACTTCGCTAACCAATGGTTGCATTGACCTGAGTAAATAAAGAAGTTACCATTTGGGGGTTTTTTTACAAATTAATAAACACAACTTGCTGCATAGATATCGTATTGCAATTACAGGGAGCATAGCGTGATTTTATATGCAGGAGATAATTGCATTTGTTACAGTATATACTTTAATTCGAGAAAATGTTCATGGTTTTGGAAGGTTTCTGTAAGAGTTTATTAAACCCCAATCAAATCTAGACTTACATGCGGTGCTATGTTTAGTAGGGTGATATGCTTGGCGCAACCTAGTGGGCTTATATTGAACTAAAAATTATCTGGTTTAGTAACTGCAGTGTATGTCTCACAAAATAAAATACAAAATTTAATAAACAATTCATATTTGCAATTTGGCAACACTTCTGGTTGTAGGCAATAGCCAGACTTATACAAACTAATAAAACAAGAATTAGAAAAATGTAAATTTCGAACTACGCGAACGTTCACGAAAATTGTTGTGTGATATATATTACAATTATATTAAATGCAAAACAAAGAATAATGTTTGTAAAATATAGACTAACGTTTTCTTTGGATATTAGTTCCAGCATTTTCTAAAAACAAAATCAATATTCAGCGAAAGCATTTAACTATACTTTATAAAATATTATTCTTTGTTTTCAATTTAATACAGCTATAATAAATTATATTACGGAAAAAACTATGTGTAAATATCTATCTATCTATATCTATCTATATATATATATATATATATATATATATATATATATGTGTGTGTGTGTGTGTGTGTGTGTGTGTGTGTGTGTGTGTGTGTGTGTGTGTGTGTCTTTGTATTGTGTGATTTGAAGATGACGTTTTTCTTGTTATATATTCATATGTAAGCCTACATACGTTTCATCAAAAAAAAAAATTTCGTTAAAAAATTATGGTCGAAGCTTTTCATCAATGCAATGTATTGATGACTTCAGGAGCTTCGTACACTGAGGTAAGCTATTAACGGTGTACGAAGCTTTTCATCAATGCAATGTATTGATGACTTCAGGAGCTTCGTACACTGAGGTAAGCTATTAACGGTGTACGAAGCTTTTCACCAATGTAATGTATTGATGGCTTCAGGAGCTTCGTACACTGAGGTAAGCTATTAACGGTGTACGAAGCTTTTCATCAATGCAATGTATTGATGACTTCAGGAGCTTCGTACACTGAGGTAAGCTATTAACGGTGTACGAAGCTTTTCACCAATGCAATGTATTGATGACTTCAGGAGCTTCGTACACTGAGGTAAGCTATTAACGGTGTACGAAGCTTTTCATCAAGGTAATGTATTGATGGCTTCAGGAGCTTCGTACACTGAGGTAAGCTATTAACGGTGTACGAAGCTTTTCATCAAGGTAATGTATTGATGGCTTCAGGAGCTTCGTACACTGAGGTAAGCTATTAACGGTGTACGAAGCTTTTCATCAAGGTAATGTATTGATGGCTTCAGGAGCTTCGTACACTGAGGTAAGCTATTAACGGTGTACGAAGCTTTTCATCAAGGTAATGTATTGATGGCTTCAGGAGCTTCGTACACTGAGGTAAGCTATTAACGGTGTACGAAGCTTTTCATCAAGGTAATGTATTGATGGCTTCAGGAGCTTCGTACACTGAGGTAAGCTATTAACGGTGTACGAAGCTTTTCATCAAGGTAATGTATTGATGGCTTCAGGAGCTTCGTACACTGAGGTAAGCTATTAACGGTGTACGAAGCTTTTCATCAAGGTAATGTATTGATGGCTTCAGGAGCTTCGTACACTGAGGTAAGCTATTAACGGTGTACGAAGCTTTTCATCAAGGTAATGTATTGATGGCTTCAGGAGCTTCGTACACTGAGGTAAGCTATTAACGGTGTACGAAGCTTTTCATCAAGGTAATGTATTGATGGCTTCAGGAGCTTCGTACACTGAGGTAAGCTATTAACGGTGTACGAAGCTTTTCATCAAGGTAATGTATTGATGGCTTCAGGAGCTTCGTGCACTGAGGTAAGCTATTAACGGTGTACGAAGCTTTTCATCAGTGTAATGTATTGATGGCTTCAGGAGCTTCGTACACTGAGGTAAGCTATTGACGGTGTACGAAGCTTTTCATCAAGGTAATGTATTGATGGCTTCAGGAGCTTCGTACACCGAGGTAAGCTATTGACGGTGTACGAAGCTTTTCATCAAGGTAATGTATTGATGGCTTCAGGAGCTTCGTACACTGAGGTAAGCTATTAACGGTGTACGAAGCTTTTCATCAGTGTAATGTATTGATGGCTTCAGGAGCTTCGTACACTGAGGTAAGCTATTAACGGTGTACGAAGCTTTTCACCAAGGTAATGTATTGATGGCTTCAGGAGCTTCGTACACTGAGGTAAGCTATTAACGGTGTACGAAGCTTTTCACCAAGGTAATGTATTGATAGCTTCAGGAGCTTCGTACACCGAGGTAAGTTATTAACGGTGTACGAAGCTTTTCACCAAGGTAATGTATTGATTGCTTCAGGAGCTTCGTACACTGAGGTAAGCTATTAACGGTGTACGAAGCTTTTCATCAGTGTAATGTATTGATGGCTTCAGGAGCTTCGTACACCGAGGTAAGTTATTAACGGTGTACGAAGCTTTTCACCAAGGTAATGTATTGATGGCTTCAGGAGCTTCGTACACTGAGGTAAGCTATTAACGGTGTACGAAGCTTTTCACGAATGTAATGTATTGATGGCTTCAGGAGCTTCGTACACTGAGGTAAGCTATTAACGGTGTACGAAGCATTTCATCAATGTAATGTATTGATGGCTTCAGGAGCTTCGTACACTGAGGTAAGCTATTAACGGTGTACGAAGCTTTTCATCAATGCAATGTATTGATGACTTCAGGAGCTTCGTACACTGAGGTAAGCTATTAACGGTGTACGAAGCATTTCATCAATGTAATGTATTGATGGCTTCAGGAGCTTCGTACACCGAGGTAAGTTATTAACGGTGTACGAAGCTTTTCATCAAGGTAATGTATTGATGGCTTCAGGAGCTTCGTACACTGAGGTAAGCTATTAATGGTGTACGAAGCTTTTCATCAAGGTAATGTATTGATGGCTTCAGGAGCTTCGTACACTGAGGTAAGCTATTAACGGTGTACGAAGCTTTTCATCAGTGTAATGTATTGATGGCTTCAGGAGCTTCGTACACCGAGGTAAGTTATTAATGGTGTACGAAGCTTTTCATCAAGGTAATGTATTGATGGCTTCAGGAGCTTCGTACACTGAGGTAAGCTATTAACGGTGTACGAAGCTTTTCATCAGTGTAATGTATTGATGGCTTCAGGAGCTTCGTACACTGAGGTAAGCTATTAACGGTGTACGAAGCTTTTCATCAGTGTAATGTATTGATGGCTTCAGGAGCTTCGTACACCGAGGTAAGCTATTGACGGTGTACGAAGCTTTTCACCAAGGTAATGTATTGATGGCTTCAGGAGCTTCGTACACTGAGGTAAGCTATTAACGGTGTACGAAGCTTTTCATCAATGCAATGTATTGATGACTTCATGAGCTTCGTACACTGAGGTAAGCTATTAACGGTGTACGAAGCTTTTCATCAAGGTAATGTATTGATGGCTTCAGGAGCTTCGTACACTGAGGTAAGCTATTAACGGTGTACGAAGCTTTTCATCAAGGTAATGTATTGATGGCTTCAGGAGCTTCGTACACCGAGGTAAGCTATTGACGGTGTACGAAGCTTTTCATCAAGGTAATGTATTGATGGCTTCAGGAGCTTCGTACACCGAGGTAAGCTATTGACGGTGTACGAAGCTTTTCATCAAGGTAATGTATTGATGGCTTCAGGAGCTTCGTACACTGAGGTAAGCTATTGATGGTGTACGAAGCTTTTCATGATAACAATATATTACATTGATGAAAAGACTAAGCCACCTCTTCCGTTGGTTGCATGTATGAAAATCACGCTTGTTTACTGGTATACATTCCTTCATTTTGGAAAGACGACTATGCTACCTCTTCCTTTATTGTATTCTAAACACGAGTCTTTTAGTTTGTGATTTTATATTTACTTTATTTCTATGATGTTATGACAATCTAAAGGGAAAAATATTCTTGTTAATGAACTGTTAAATATGTAACAAGAAAAATGTCACCTACAAGTCGTATATATATATATATATATATTGATGATGTTGGTACTGTTTACCAACGAAAAGCTTTGGATATAAATTAATAAATATTCTTGTATTTGAATAACCTATGTTGTTTTAAATTATTAAACAAGAAAACATATTATATATATATATATATATATATATATATATATATATATATGTGTGTGTGTGACTTTCCCGTTTAGGAAATGTTTATGTTGATTAAAACTATCTATAAAGTAGTATATAGACCATAAACAGTAAAAGTTACTTACTTTGGCAGATTCCGTAGTAAGCAACTGACAGCGGTATGTTTTTGCGCTTGCAAGCCCTTCTTCTTAGGCGACATAGCGACCTGTACGTGCTACCATCAGTGCCGCAGACAGGACCTTTGTGGTTAGGTTTGATGCTCCTGCAGTCCGGGTGGCAGACGCACTTAGGATGCCCCTTCCTCACAATACATCTCTTTCCCTCTCCGCACAGAACGCCATTGCATGTCTCTAAAGCAGATGACAGAAGTAATAACAAAACAGATGGGAGCAAAACCTAAGACTAGAGAGGAGCGTTTAATGATGGAAGTAGAACACAAACCGCCTGTTGTAAAGCATACGACAGAAGTAATAACAAGATAGGTGGGAGCAAAACCTAAGACTAGAGAGGAGAGTTTAATGATGGAAGTAGAACAAAAACCGCCTGTTGTAAAGCACACGACCGAAGTAATAACAAGATAGGTGGGAGCAAAACCTAAGACTAGAGAGGAGAGTTTAATGATGGAAGTAGAACACAAACCGCCTGTTGTAAAGCATACGACAGAAGTAATAACAAGATAGGTGGGAGCAAAACCTAAGACTAGAGAGGAGAGTTTAATGATGGAAGTAGAACAAAAACCGCCTGTTGTAAAGCACACGACCGAAGTAATAACAAGATAGGTGGGAGCAAAACCTAAGACTAGAGAGGAGAGTTTAATGATGGAAGTAGAACAAAAACCGCCTGTTGTAAAGCACACGACCGAAGTAATAACAAGACAGGTGGGAGCCTGGTGGGAATTATATCAATATAACCATCTTATCTTAGCAAACATTCTCTCATGTATTTATGCACTTTAGTGAAAACTACTTATAAAATCATAATAAACAAATGTTCTTTAATTTCAAAACAGATAATGTAGCCAACATAGCAATAACGCCATGTGAAATTATTTAGACAAATTAGGAAAGCGATCCAATACAATGTTTATGGAGCCGTTTCTAAAACAAAAATTCAAGACAAGTGTAATAAAATAATTTCCTAATTGCAGAGATTAACAATATTTGTTTTAAATGTTTTATTAAGGCTGAAAGTCTAGGTTGGAGTTTCAATTAATTATTTAGTGGCCGAATTTATAATGCTTAAACTAGTAGTAAAATATAATGATTAATAATTAATATTAATAATATTGTAATAATTATATTAGTAAATATTAATGTGATAATTTAAACAATCAAAAGCACAACTACGCAAATTTAAAAAAAAATACATTTTATTAATAAGAACATTACGTAATTAAAAGCACAAAATTACAACTTATTAAAAGATTTGCCGGAAAGTACGCATCTCACAGTCATCTCTATCCCGCTAAAGTCTATTAATAGACAGACGAGGAGAGGCAGAAATCATAACGTGGAATAATTGTTTAGTTTTGATTGGGGAGGCTTCTTGGCTTAAGGAAAACATGGACGCCTTTTGATATTTGAAACTTAAACGATGTTTGCGCCGGGTAAATATTTAAATAGGTTGGTATGCGGGGATAGCTGTGGAATTAGCGGTACGCAGAGGCATTTGAATAAAACTGTAAGGCTGTTAGGACATCAAAAAGAGCTTTTTTGCTAAACAGTGTTCTTAAAAATTATTGACTAATTTATTAAAAATAAAGTAAATTATTCATAAAAATTCATGTAGGCCTATTGTTTTAAAAATATATAGATCCCTACAGTTAAAAGATTATATGCTTTAGTCCTAATGGAAGTTATGGGCATAACATAAAGTAATTCTTGTCCAGTTCCCGTAATACCGTGGCGATAGTGTAGGGGTTTACCTTTACATGCAGAACACGGGACGCCGCCACCTAGCACTCTCCAGAAGAACAAGGTCCCCGACTCCAGGTCGTCCGGACTCCAGGCCGTCGTGACGCTGTTGGAAGCGCAACAGTCATCTTGGTTTATTTTCTCGGCAAGGAGCTCGGTGCACCGCCCATTCCGTACCATCGCAGACCAACAGTTACCCCCTGTAAGTAACATGATACATTCAATATTGCAATACATGATTATTAAACTATTTATAGTTACAAATATTTGTAAATATTAATAAAGAAATTTATAAACACTTGTAAGCCATTAAGACAGGGTTAAAGCACGGCTACCATCTATCGCGCTAAAGGTCAATACGTATTTTAATGTTGAACCTAATTCTCTTGGACAAATGATAATTTCTTTACTGTGTGTTGGTTTACACACGTACGCGCATCATATTTTTAAAATGATAAAATTAGCCACGTTCACTAGATAAGTAAGTTAAAATAGTTTCTAATTTGAAATTGTTCCGACTAAAGAATGCCCAGTGAACATGAAAAGACGTATATAAGTATTTATTTACAGAAATAGGGTTGAAGGCTTTCAAGAGAAATAAACGTCTTAAAATTACCATTAAGTATTCCTTTCCACAAACAATTTTACATAGAAACCGAAATCTTTGTTAAAAACTTTACATCTTTGTTTACCCTTTGTTACAGGAGTCCATTTGGGCCCTCCTTCCAGAGTTTATGTTGCAAACGTGGTGTCAATGCCAGACAAAGTTACGCACATTGCAAACATTTGCAGAAACTGTACACGCGTACTTACATCTCTCCAACCCCTACTTTACCGTTGGTCTTCGAAGGGTCTTACTCCAAGTGGTCTTACTGCGCAGGGTACAGTAACACGTAAAACCTAATGGCCGTATCGCTGAAACTGGAGTGGAAGGGAACTTAGCACCCCAGGCGAGAGTCATGGGGCTTAGGCTTTAGAGTATTTCGGTAGCACCATCGTGTATATGCGTAGGGTTCAGTAACACGTAAAACCTAATGGCCGTATCGCTGAAACTGGAGTGGAAGGGAACTGAGAACCCCAGGCGAGAGTCATGGGGCTTAGGCTTTAGAGTATTTCGGTAACACCATCGTGTATATGCGTAGGGTTCAGTAACACGTAAAACCTAATGGCCGTATCGCTAAACCTGGAGTGGAAGGGAACTTAGCACCCCAGGCGAGAGTCATGGGGCTTAGGCTTTAGAGTATTTCGGTAACACCATCGTGTATATGCGTAGGGTTCAGTAACACGTAAAACCTAATGGCCGTATCGCTAAACCTGGAGTGGAAGGGAACTGAGAACCCCAGGCGAGAGTCATGGGGCTTAGGCTTTAGAGTATTTCGGTAACACCATCGTGCATGTGCGCAGGGTACAGTAACACGTAAAACCTAATGGCCGTATCGCTGAAACTGGAGTGGAACTTAGCACCCCAGACGAGAGTCATGGGGCTTAGGATTTAGAGTATTTCGGTAACACCATCGTGTATATGCGTAGGGTTCAGTAACACGTGAAACCTAATGGCCGTATCGCTAAACCTGGAGTGGAAGGGAACTGAGAACCCCAGGCGAGAGTCATGGGGCTTAGGCTTTAGAGTATTTCGGTAACACCATCGTGCATGTGCGCAGGGTACAGTAACACGTAAAACCTAATGGCCGTATCGCTGAAACTGGAGTGGAACGTAGCACCCCAGACGAGAGTCATGGGTCTTAGGCTTTAGAGTATTTCGGTAACACCATCGTGTATATGCGTGGGGTTCAGTAACACGTGAAACCTAATGGCCGTATCGCTAAACCTGGAGTGGAAGGGAACTGAGAACCCCAGGCGAGAGTCATGGGGCTTAGGATTTAGAGTATTTCGGTAACACCATCGTGGATGTGCGTAAGGTACAGTAACACGTAAAACCTAATGGCCGTATCGCTGAAACTGGAGTGGAACTTAGCACCACAGACGAGAGTCATGGGGCTTAGGCTTTAGAGTATTTCGGTAACACCATCGTGCATGTGCGCAGGGTACAGTAACACGTAAAACCTAATGGCCGTATCGCTGAAACTGGAGTGGAACTTAGCACCCCAGGCGATAGTCATGGGTCTTAGGCTTTAGAGTATTTCGGTAACACCATCGTGTATATGCGTAGTGTACAGTAACACGTAAAACCTAATGGCCGTATCGCTGAACCTGGAGTGGAAGGGAACTGAGAACCCCAGGCGAGAGTCATAGGGCTTAGGCTTTAGAGTATTTCGGTAACACCATCGTGCATGTGCGTAGGGTACAGTAACACGTAAAACCTAATGGCCGTATCGCTGAAACTGGAGTGGAACTTAGCACCCCAGGCGAGAGTCATGGGGCTTAGGCTTTAGAGTATTTCGGTAACACCATCGTGTATATGCGTAGGATTCAGTAACACGTGAAACCTAATGGCCGTATCGCTAAACCTGGAGTGGAAGGGAACTTAGCACCCCAGGCGAGAGTCATGGGGCTTAGGCTTTAGAGTATTTCGGTAACACCATCGTATATATGCGTAGGGTTCAGTAACACGTAAAACCTAATGGCCGTATCGCTAAACCTGGAGTGGAAGGGAACTGAGAACCCCAGGCGAGAGTCATGGGGCTTAGGCTTTAGAGTATATCGGTAACACCATCGTGCATGTGCGCAGGGTACAGTAACACGTAAAACCTAATGGCCGTATCGCTGAAACTGGAGTGGAACTTAGCACCCCAGACGAGAGTCATGGGGCTTAGGCTTTAGAGTATTTCGGTAACACCATCGTGTATATGCGTAGGGTTCAGTAACACGTAAAACCTAATGGCCGTATCGCTAAACCTGGAGTGGAAGGGAACTGAAAACCCAGGCGAGAGTCATGGGGCTTAGGCTTTAGAGTATTTCGGTAACACTATCGTGCATGTGCGCAGGGTACAGTAACACGTAAAACCTAATGGCCGTATCGCTGAAACTGGAGTGGAACTTAGCACCCCAGGCGAGAGTCATGGGGCTTAGGCTTTAGAGTATTTCGGTAACACTATCGTGCATGTGCGCAGGGTACAGTAACACGTAAAACCTAATGGCCGTATCGCTGAAACTGGAGTGGAACTTAGCACCCCAGGCGAGAGTCATGGGGCTTCGGATTTAGAGTATTTCGGTAACACTATCGTGCATTTCCGCAGTGTACAGTAACACGTAAAACCTAATGGCCGTATCGCTGAAACTGGAGTGGAACTTAGCACCCCAGACGAGAGTCATGGGGCTTAGGCTTTAGAGTATTTCGGTAACACCATCGTGTATATGCGTAGGGTTCAGTAACACGTGAAACCTAATGGCCGTATCGCTAAACCTGGAGTGGAAGGGAACTGAGAACCCCAGACGAGAGTCATGGGGCTTAGGATTTAGAGTATTTCGGTAACACCATCGTGTATATGCGTAGGGTTCAGTAACACGTGAAACCTAATGGCCGTATCGCTAAACCTGGAGTGGAAGGGAACTGAGAACCCCAGGCGAGAGTCATGGGGCTTAGGCTTTAGAGTATTTCGGTAACACCATCGTGCATGTGCGCAGGGTACAGTAACACGTAAAACCTAATGGCCGTATCGCTGAAACTGGAGTGGAACGTAGCACCCCAGACGAGAGTCATGGGTCTTAGGCTTTAGAGTATTTCGGTAACACCATCGTGTATATGCGTGGGGTTCAGTAACACGTGAAACCTAATGGCCGTATCGCTAAACCTGGAGTGGAAGGGAACTGAGAACCCCAGGCGAGAGTCATGGGGCTTAGGATTTAGAGTATTTCGGTAACACCATCGTGGATGTGCGTAAGGTACAGTAACACGTAAAACCTAATGGCCGTATCGCTGAAACTGGAGTGGAACTTAGCACCACAGACGAGAGTCATGGGGCTTAGGCTTTAGAGTATTTCGGTAACACCATCGTGCATGTGCGCAGGGTACAGTAACACGTAAAACCTAATGGCCGTATCGCTGAAACTGGAGTGGAACTTAGCACCCCAGGCGATAGTCATGGGTCTTAGGCTTTAGAGTATTTCGGTAACACCATCGTGTATATGCGTAGTGTACAGTAACACGTAAAACCTAATGGCCGTATCGCTGAACCTGGAGTGGAAGGGAACTGAGAACCCCAGGCGAGAGTCATAGGGCTTAGGCTTTAGAGTATTTCGGTAACACCATCGTGCATGTGCGTAGGGTACAGTAACACGTAAAACCTAATGGCCGTATCGCTGAAACTGGAGTGGAACTTAGCACCCCAGGCGAGAGTCATGGGGCTTAGGCTTTAGAGTATTTCGGTAACACCATCGTGTATATGCGTAGGATTCAGTAACACGTGAAACCTAATGGCCGTATCGCTAAACCTGGAGTGGAAGGGAACTTAGCACCCCAGGCGAGAGTCATGGGGCTTAGGCTTTAGAGTATTTCGGTAACACCATCGTATATATGCGTAGGGTTCAGTAACACGTAAAACCTAATGGCCGTATCGCTAAACCTGGAGTGGAAGGGAACTGAGAACCCCAGGCGAGAGTCATGGGGCTTAGGCTTTAGAGTATATCGGTAACACCATCGTGCATGTGCGCAGGGTACAGTAACACGTAAAACCTAATGGCCGTATCGCTGAAACTGGAGTGGAACTTAGCACCCCAGACGAGAGTCATGGGGCTTAGGCTTTAGAGTATTTCGGTAACACCATCGTGTATATGCGTAGGGTTCAGTAACACGTAAAACCTAATGGCCGTATCGCTAAACCTGGAGTGGAAGGGAACTGAAAACCCAGGCGAGAGTCATGGGGCTTAGGCTTTAGAGTATTTCGGTAACACTATCGTGCATGTGCGCAGGGTACAGTAACACGTAAAACCTAATGGCCGTATCGCTGAAACTGGAGTGGAACTTAGCACCCCAGGCGAGAGTCATGGGGCTTAGGCTTTAGAGTATTTCGGTAACACTATCGTGCATGTGCGCAGGGTACAGTAACACGTAAAACCTAATGGCCGTATCGCTGAAACTGGAGTGGAACTTAGCACCCCAGGCGAGAGTCATGGGGCTTCGGATTTAGAGTATTTCGGTAACACTATCGTGCATTTCCGCAGTGTACAGTAACACGTAAAACCTAATGGCCGTATCGCTGAAACTGGAGTGGAACTTAGCACCCCAGACGAGAGTCATGGGGCTTAGGCTTTAGAGTATTTCGGTAACACCATCGTGTATATGCGTAGGGTTCAGTAACACGTGAAACCTAATGGCCGTATCGCTAAACCTGGAGTGGAAGGGAACTGAGAACCCCAGGCGAGAGTCATAGGGCTTAGGCTTTAGAGTATTTCGGTAACACCATCGTGTATATGCGTAGGGTTCAGTAACACGTAAAACCTAATGGCCGTATCGCTGAAACTGGAGTGGAACTTAGCACCCCAGGCGAGAGTCATGGGGCTTAGGCTTTAGAGTATTTCGGTAACACCATCGTGGATGTGCGTAAGGTACAGTAACACGTAAAACCTAATGGCCGTATCGCTGAAACTGGAGTGGAACTTAGCACCACAGACGAGAGTCATGGGGCTTAGGCTTTAGAGTATTTCGGTAACACCATCGTGCATGTGCGTAGGGTACAGTAACACGTAAAACCTAATGGCCGTATCGCTGAAACTGGAGTGGAACTTAGCACCCCAGGCGAGAGTCATGGGGCTTAGGCTTTAGAGTATTTCGGTAACACCATCGTGTATATGCGTAGGATTCAGTAACACGTGAAACCTAATGGCCGTATCGCTAAACCTGGAGTGGAAGGGAACTTAGCACCCCAGGCGAGAGTCATGGGGCTTAGGCTTTAGAGTATTTCGGTAACACCATCGTATATATGCGTAGGGTTCAGTAACACGTAAAACCTAATGGCCGTATCGCTAAACCTGGAGTGGAAGGGAACTGAGAACCCCAGGCGAGAGTCATGGGGCTTAGGCTTTAGAGTATATCGGTAACACCATCGTGCATGTGCGCAGGGTACAGTAACACGTAAAACCTAATGGCCGTATCGCTGAAACTGGAGTGGAACTTAGCACCCCAGACGAGAGTCATGGGGCTTAGGCTTTAGAGTATTTCGGTAACACCATCGTGTATATGCGTAGGGTTCAGTAACACGTAAAACCTAATGGCCGTATCGCTAAACCTGGAGTGGAAGGGAACTGAAAACCCAGGCGAGAGTCATGGGGCTTAGGCTTTAGAGTATTTCGGTAACACTATCGTGCATGTGCGCAGGGTACAGTAACACGTAAAACCTAATGGCCGTATCGCTGAAACTGGAGTGGAACTTAGCACCCCAGGCGAGAGTCATGGGGCTTAGGCTTTAGAGTATTTCGGTAACACTATCGTGCATGTGCGCAGGGTACAGTAACACGTAAAACCTAATGGCCGTATCGCTGAAACTGGAGTGGAACTTAGCACCCCAGGCGAGAGTCATGGGGCTTCGGATTTAGAGTATTTCGGTAACACTATCGTGCATTTCCGCAGTGTACAGTAACACGTAAAACCTAATGGCCGTATCGCTGAAACTGGAGTGGAACTTAGCACCCCAGACGAGAGTCATGGGGCTTAGGCTTTAGAGTATTTCGGTAACACCATCGTGTATATGCGTAGGGTTCAGTAACACGTGAAACCTAATGGCCGTATCGCTAAACCTGGAGTGGAAGGGAACTGAGAACCCCAGGCGAGAGTCATAGGGCTTAGGCTTTAGAGTATTTCGGTAACACCATCGTGTATATGCGTAGGGTTCAGTAACACGTAAAACCTAATGGCCGTATCGCTGAAACTGGAGTGGAACTTAGCACCCCAGGCGAGAGTCATGGGGCTTAGGCTTTAGAGTATTTCGGTAACACCATCGTGCATTTGCGCAGGGTACAGTAACACGTAAAACCTAATGACCGTATCGCTGAAACTGGAGTGGAACTTAGCACCCCAGGCGAGAGTCATGGGGCTTAGGATTTAGAGTATTTCGGTAACACTATCGTGCATTTCCGCAGTGTACAGTAACACGTAAAACCTAATGGCCGTATCGCTGAAACTGGAGTGGAACTTAGCACCCCAGACGAGAGTCATGGGGCTTAGGCTTTAGAGTATTTCGGTAACACCATCGTGCATGTGCGCAGGGTACAGTAACACGTAAAACCTAATGGCCGTATCGCTGAAACTGGAGTGGAACTTAGCACCCCAGGCGATAGTCATGGGTCTTAGGCTTTAGAGTATTTCGGTAACACCATCGTGTATATGCGTAGTGTACAGTAACACGTAAAACCTAATGGCCGTATCGCTGAACCTGGAGTGGAAGGGAACTGAGAACCCCAGGCGAGAGTCATAGGGCTTAGGCTTTAGAGTATTTCGGTAACACCATCGTGCATGTGCGTAGGGTACAGTAACACGTAAAACCTAATGGCCGTATCGCTGAAACTGGAGTGGAACTTAGCACCCCAGGCGAGAGTCATGGGGCTTAGGCTTTAGAGTATTTCGGTAACACCATCGTGTATATGCGTAGGATTCAGTAACACGTGAAACCTAATGGCCGTATCGCTAAACCTGGAGTGGAAGGGAACTTAGCACCCCAGGCGAGAGTCATGGGGCTTAGGCTTTAGAGTATTTCGGTAACACCATCGTATATATGCGTAGGGTTCAGTAACACGTAAAACCTAATGGCCGTATCGCTAAACCTGGAGTGGAAGGGAACTGAGAACCCCAGGCGAGAGTCATGGGGCTTAGGCTTTAGAGTATTTCGGTAACACCATCGTGCATGTGCGCAGGGTACAGTAACACGTAAAACCTAATGGCCGTATCGCTGAAACTGGAGTGGAACTTAGCACCCCAGACGAGAGTCATGGGGCTTAGGCTTTAGAGTATTTCGGTAACACCATCGTGTATATGCGTAGGGTTCAGTAACACGTAAAACCTAATGGCCGTATCGCTAAACCTGGAGTGGAAGGGAACTGAAAACCCCAGGCGAGAGTCATGGGGCTTAGGCTTTAGAGTATTTCGGTAACACTATCGTGCATGTGCGCAGGGTACAGTAACACGTAAAACCTAATGGCCGTATCGCTGAAACTGGAGTGGAACTTAGCACCCCAGGCGAGAGTCATGGGGCTTAGGCTTTAGAGTATTTCGGTAACACTATCGTGCATGTGCGCAGGGTACAGTAACACGTAAAACCTAATGGCCGTATCGCTGAAACTGGAGTGGAACTTAGCACCCCAGGCGAGAGTCATGGGGCTTCGGATTTAGAGTATTTCGGTAACACTATCGTGCATTTCCGCAGTGTACAGTAACACGTAAAACCTAATGGCCGTATCGCTGAAACTGGAGTGGAACTTAGCACCCCAGACGAGAGTCATGGGGCTTAGGCTTTAGAGTATTTCGGTAACACCATCGTGTATATGCGTAGGGTTCAGTAACACGTGAAACCTAATGGCCGTATCGCTAAACCTGGAGTGGAAGGGAACTGAGAACCCCAGGCGAGAGTCATAGGGCTTAGGCTTTAGAGTATTTCGGTAACACCATCGTGTATATGCGTAGGGTTCAGTAACACGTAAAACCTAATGGCCGTATCGCTGAAACTGGAGTGGAACTTAGCACCCCAGGCGAGAGTCATGGGGCTTAGGCTTTAGAGTATTTCGGTAACACCATCGTGCATTTGCGCAGGGTACAGTAACACGTAAAACCTAATGACCGTATCGCTGAAACTGGAGTGGAACTTAGCACCCCAGGCGAGAGTCATGGGGCTTAGGTTTTAGAGTATTTCGGTAACACTATCGTGCATGTGCGCAGGGTACAGTAACACGTAAAACCTAATGGCCGTATCGCTGAAACTGGAGTGGAACTGAGAACCCCAGGCGAGAGTCATAGGGCTTAGGCTTTAGAGTATTTCGGTAACACCATCGTGCATGTGCGCAGGGTACAGTAACACGTAAAACCTAATGGCCGTATCGCTGAAACTGGAGTGGAACTTAGCACCCCAGGCGATAGTCATGGGTCTTAGGCTTTAGAGTATTTCGGTAACACCATCGTGTATATGCGTAGTGTACAGTAACACGTAAAACCTAATGGCCGTATCGCTGAACCTGGAGTGGAAGGGAACTGAGAACCCCAGGCGAGAGTCATAGGGCTTAGGCTTTAGAGTATTTCGGTAACACCATCGTGCATGTGCGTAGGGTACAGTAACACGTAAAACCTAATGGCCGTATCGCTGAAACTGGAGTGGAACTTAGCACCCCAGGCGAGAGTCATGGGGCTTAGGCTTTAGAGTATTTCGGTAACACCATCGTGTATATGCGTAGGATTCAGTAACACGTGAAACCTAATGGCCGTATCGCTAAACCTGGAGTGGAAGGGAACTTAGCACCCCAGGCGAAAGTCATGGGGCTTAGGCTTTAGAGTATTTCGGTAACACCATCGTATATATGCGTAGGGTTCAGTAACACGTAAAACCTAATGGCCGTATCGCTAAAGCTGGAGTGGAAGGGAACTGAGAACCCCAGGCGAGAGTCATGGGGCTTAGGCTTTAGAGTATTTCGGTAACACCATCGTGCATGTGCGCAGGGTACAGTAACACGTAAAACCTAATGGCCGTATCGCTGAAACTGGAGTGGAACTTAGCACCCCAGACGAGAGTCATGGGGCTTAGGCTTTAGAGTATTTCGGTAACACCATCGTGTATATGCGTAGGGTTCAGTAACACGTAAAACCTAATGGCCGTATCGCTAAACCTGGAGTGGAAGGGAACTGAAAACCCCAGGCGAGAGTCATGGGGCTTAGGCTTTAGAGTATTTCGGTAACACTATCGTGCATGTGCGCAGGGTACAGTAACACGTAAAACCTAATGGCCGTATCGCTGAAACTGGAGTGGAACTTAGCACCCCAGGCGAGAGTCATGGGGCTTAGGCTTTAGAGTATTTCGGTAACACTATCGTGCATGTGCGCAGGGTACAGTAACACGTAAAACCTAATGGCCGTATCGCTGAAACTGGAGTGGAACTTAGCACCCCAGGCGAGAGTCATGGGGCTTAGGTTTTAGAGTATTTCGGTAACATTATCGTGCATTTGCGCAGGGTACAGTAACACGTAAAACCTAATGGCCGTATCGCTAAACCTGGAGTGGAAGGGAACTGAAAACCCCAGGCGAGAGTCATGGGGCTTAGGCTTTAGAGTATTTCGGTAACACTATCGTGCATGTGCGCAGGGTACAGTAACACGTAAAACCTAATGGCCGTATCGCTGAACCTGGAGTGAAAGGGAACTGAAAACCCCAGGCGAGAGTCATGGGGCTTAGGCTTTAGAGTATTTCGGTAACACTATTGTGCATGTGCGCTGGGTACAGTAACACGTAAAATCTAATGGCCGTATCGCTGAAACTGGAGTGGAAGGGAACTGAAAACCCCAGGCGAGAGTCATGGGGCTTAGGCTTTAGAGTATTTCGGTTACAAAGGACTCTGACGAGTTGTCATGAGAAAGGATTTCATGAATGGGATTCCAGAGTTGGCGCACTCCGCTTTCAGTCACGTGGTCAAGGTTATTGTGGGGAGTTGCAGCACAACTTGTGTCGGAATTAGTCTAAAACAATGAGACTATGGCAACAAATACGTTATGCCAATGCGTCTTTTTATATTCATGTACGGCCTACTTGATTATGTGGCTATATATAATATATAGAAACAGCATTCACTTGATTACGAATGTTATTCTCCCCCCTCTCTTTCTCTCTGTTAGTCTAACAATTTTCCTTGCACAAATGCTAACCTTTTAAAATACCAAATATTTATTATTTACAAATATATTTTAAAATGTATTTATTAAGCTAACTTTAAAGATATATATGATATACAGTATACATACTAAATAGTACTCAGATGTAAATTTGGTTTGTGTCAGTATCATTTGTGAATCTACAATACTGAAAGCATTTTAAAATATTTATTTATAAAAAAATGTTGCTGAAACCAAGTTGTTGAAATGGGGAATTAGGCTTGTTGGGACCAAGTGGTTGGACTGGGGAATAAGGATTGTTGAGACCAAATGGTTGGACTGAGGAATTACGATGTTGGGACTAAATGGTTGGACTGGGGAATTACCGTGTTGGGACCAAATGGTTGGACTGGGGAATTACGATTTTGGGATGAAGTGGTTGGACTGGGGAATTAGTGTTGTTGAGATCAAATGGTTGGACTGGGGAATTACGATGCTGGGACCAAATGGTTGGACTGGGGAATTACGATGTTGGGACTAAATGGTTGGACTGGGGAATTAGTGTTGTTGAGACCAAATGGTTGGACTGGGGAATTACGATGCTGGGACCAAATGGTTGAACTGGGGAATTACGATGTTGGGACTAAATGGTTGGACTGGGGAATTACGTTGTTGGGACCAAATGGTTGGACTGGGGAATTACGTTGTTGGGACCAAATGGTTGGACTGGGGAATTACGATGTTGAGACCAAATGGTTGGACTGGGGAATTACGATGTTGGGACCAAGTGGTTGGACTGAGGAATTAGTGTTGTTGAGACCAAATGGTTGGACTGGGGAATTACGATGTTGAGACCAAATGTTTCGACTGTGGAATTACGATGTTGGGACCAAGTGGTTGGACTGGGGAATTAGTGTAGTTGAGACCAAATGGTTGGACTGGGGAATTACGATGTTGAGACCAAATGGTTGGACTGGGGAATTACGATGTTGGGACCAAGTGGTTGGACTGGGGAATTAGTGTTGTTGAGACCAAATGGTTGGACTGGGGAATTGCGATGTTGGGACCAAGTGGTTGGACTGAGGAATTAGTGTTGTTGAGACCAAATGGTTGGACTGGGGAATTACCGTGTTGGGACCAAGTGGTTGGACTGGGGAATTAGTGTTGTTGAGACCAAATGGTTGGACTGGGGAATTACCGTGTTGGGACCAAATGGTTGAACTCGGAATTAAGGTTGTTGAGACCAAGAGGGCGTACTTGGGAATTAGGGTTGTTGAGACCAAGTGATTGTACTTGGGAATTAGTGTTGTTGAGACCAAATGGTTGGACTGAGGAATTACGATGTTGGGACTAAATGGTTGGACTGGGGAATTACGATGTTGGGACCAAATGGTTGGACTGGGGAATTACGATTTTGGGATAAAGTGGTTGGACTGGGGAATTAGTGTTGTTGAGACCTAATGGTTGGACTGGGGAATTACGATGCTGGGACCAAATGGTTGGACTGGGGAATTACGATGTTGGGACTAAATGGTTGGACTGAGGAATAACGATGTTGGGACCAAATGGTTGGACTGGGGAATTACGATTTTGGGATAAAGTGGTTGGACTGGGGAATTAGTGTTGTTGAGACCTAATGGTTGGACTGGGGAATTACGATGCTGGGACCAAATGGTTGGACTGGGGAATTACGATGTTGGGACTAAATGGTTGGACTGGGGAATTAGTGTTGTTGAGACCAAATGGTTGGACTGGGGAATTACGATGCTGGGACCAAATGGTTGGACTGGGGAATTACGATGTTGGGACTAAATGGTTGGACTGGGGAATTACGTTGTTGGGACCAAATGGTTGGACTGGGGAATTACGTTGTTGGGACCAAATGGTTGGACTGGGGAATTACGATTTTGGGATAAAATGGTTGGACTGGGGAATTAGTGTTGTTGAGACCAAATGGTTGGACTGGGGAATTACGATGTTGAGACCAAATGGTTGGACTGGGGAATTACGATGTTGGGACCAAGTGGTTGGACTGAGGAATTAGTGTTGTTGAGACCAAATGGTTGGACTGGGGAATTACGATGTTGAGACCAAATGTTTCGACTGTGGAATTACGATGTTGGGACCAAGTGGTTGGACTGGGGAATTACGTTGTTGGGACCAAGTGGTTGGACTGGGGAATTAGTGTTGTTGAGACCAAATGGTTGGACTGGGGAATTACGATGTTGAGACCAAATGGTTGGACTGGGGAATTACGATGTTGGGACCAAGTGGTTGGACTGGGGAATTAGTGTTGTTGAGACCAAATGGTTGGACTGGGGAATTACGATGTTGAGACCAAATGTTTCGACTGTGGAATTACGATGTTGGGACCAAGTGGTTGGACTGGGGAATTAGTGTTGTTGAGACCAAATGGTTGGACTGGGGAATTACGATGTTGGGACCAAGTGGTTGGACTGAGGAATTAGTGTTGTTGAGACCAAATGGTTGGACTGGGGAATTACGATGTTGAGACCAAATGTTTCGACTGTGGAATTACGATGTTGGGACCAAGTGGTTGGACTGGGGAATTAGTGTTGTTGAGACCAAATGGTTGGACTGGGGAATTACGATGTTGAGACCAAATGGTTGGACTGGGGAATTGCGATGTTGGGACCAAGTGGTTGGACTGAGGAATTAGTGTTGTTGAGACCAAATGGTTGGACTGGGGAATTACCGTGTTGGGACCAAGTGGTTGGACTGGGGAATTAGTGTTGTTGAGACCAAATGGTTGGACTGGGGAATTACCGTGTTGGGACCAAATGGTTGAACTCGGAATTAAGGTTGTTGAGACCAAGAGGGCGTACTTGGGAATTAGGGTTGTTGAGACCAAGAGGGCGTACTTGGGAATTAGGGTTGTTGAGACCAAATGGTTGGACTCGGAATTAAGGCTGTTGAGACCAAGAGGGCGTACTTGGGAATTAGGGTTGTTGAGACCAAATGGTTGGACTCGGAATTAAGGCTGTTGAGACCAAGAGGGCGTACTTGGGAATTAGGGTTGTTGAGACCAAGAGGGCGTACTTGGGAATTAGGGTTGTTGAGACCAAATGGTTGGACTCGGAATTAAGGCTGTTGAGACCAAGAGGGTGTACTTGGGAATTAGGGTTGTTGAGACCAAGAGGGCGTACTTGGGAATTAGGGTTGTTGAGACCAAGAGGGCGTACTTGGGAATTAGGGTTGTTGAGACCAAGAGGGCGTACTTGGGAATTAGGGTTGTTGAGACCAAGAGGGCGTACTTGGGAATTAGGGTTGTTGAGACCAAGAGGGCGTACTTGGGAATTAGGGTTGTTGAGACCAAGAGGGCGTACTTGGGAATTAGGGTTGTTGAGACTAAGGGTTTGGACTAAGGAATAGGGATTGTTGAAAGTGTGTTTTATTAACACCCTTCTCTTTAACCCACCAAAAAAAGATTCATATGCCATTTTCGATGTGTTTTAATATACTCTTAATTTAAATGCCGACAACGTATATGCCTGGTCTTTAAATACATATTCCGCAAATACATATTCTTGAAATCTATAGCCTTTTATTATCTACCATTCTATACAATGTTTTCGATACCTACTTCTCGGAATAGTATAGTGAATCGCTGTACGTCTTTAATTGTATTCTCTTTTTACTTTAATTTATATTTTTTTGTTAAATCTATTTTTAATTTTATATGCGTTTACCCTATGTAACGGTTTTGTTATTTAAAAATTAACCTCTGAAATCAAGTTGATCACAAAAATTGCATTTAGTTCCTACTATCGCCGCACGGTAGCGACAGTCCGCAGAAACCAACCTAATTCTTTTAATGTTATGTTGGTTTGTATTCATTTTACCAAGACGTTTACGTGCTTAGCGAGAAAATTGTTCCCTTAACAAGTTCCTGTCCTCATTAGGAGTGTGTGTGCGTGTTTGTTTGTGTGCGTGCGTGCGTGTGTGTGTGTCCGTGTTTGTTTGTGTGCGTGTGCGTGCGTGCGTGTGTGTGTGTGTGTGTGTGTGTGTGTGTGTGTGTGTGTGAATGTGTTCTCTGTGAGTGTGTGTGTGTGTGTGTGTTCTGTGTGAGTTGTGTGTATGTATGTGTGTGTGTGTGTGTGTGTGTGTGTGTGTGTGTGTGTGTGTGTGTGTGTGTGTGTGTGTGTGTGTGTGTGTGTGTGTGTGTGTGTGTGTGTGTGTGTGTGTGTGTGTGTGTGTGTGTGTGTGTGTGTGTGTGTGTGTGTGTGTGTGTGTGTGTGTGTGTGTGTGTGTGTGAATGTGTTCTCTGTGAGTGTGTGTGTGTGTGTGTGTGTGTGTGTGTGTTCTGTGTGAGTTGTGTGTATGTATGTGTGTGTGTGTGTGTGTGTGTGTGTGTGTGTGTGTGTGTGTGTGTGTGTGTGTGTGTGTTAATGTGTGTGTGTGGGGGGGATGTTTATGTGTTCTGTGTGAGTTGTGTGTGTGTTTGTTTGTTTGTTTGTTTGTGTGTTATTTGTGAATGTGTGTGTGTGTTTGTTTTGTGTGTGTGTGTGTTTGTTTTGTTTGTGTGTGTGTGTGTGTGTGTGTGTGTTTGTGTGTGCATATGTGTTGTTTCTTTATATTAATAAATAATTATACTCGTAACAAAAATATAAATTAACTTATCACAAATGTGTGATCTCCTTAAGAGCCGTTGCAGAGTAAGCGATCTAGAACCCGGCCCTTTTAGCCGCTTGTGCTATGTATATGGCCCAAGGCTAGGTATGTTAAACAAACAAGCCGTACTGAATCCACCGGAATAAACACGATGCAGACATCACCATACCTCGTGGAATGTATTTTTAAACAGTGATGCAGTGCACAAACAAACAGGAAGTAGTTACTGGCAAAAATAAATGATCCCCGATTAAAGAACACAAATAATGAAAGTAATTTTAGCGCGCTGTGGACGTAAAGAACCGAATCCTGTAAACATGGCCGTCTGCATGATGTCTGGTAATAAACTGCAGAGCGACGGGAATTGTCTGCAAGCTCAAGCTCTCGCTTATTTAAGTAATATACATGCACGCACACGTACGCATGAGCAGTGCACTGTACGCACCTGATCTCTCTCGCGTACGCGCGCGCGAATACATTCACGTCGGTGTCGAGAACAAACTAAATTACTTTCTAAAATCAATTTACCTCACTTTTGGCTCTTCTTCACCTTAATTGTTCAATAAAACTACTATGAAATAAAAAATACAAAAATACCTACGAAATGAGGAAGATACGAAATAAAAATTTTAAATCAAAACAAGTCAAATGAAAATCACTACTAAATTGCAAACATAAAACAGAAACAAATAAAGAAATACACTATGCAGTAGAAAATATAAAACATGAAAAGCACCACGCAAATACAAAGGTCCTCGCCTGCACGCCCCGAGTTATACCTACATAGATAGGGATCCATTCTATATGGTTCAGAAGGAAGTGTCTACATCCCTGTACAGGGTTTGAAGGATTAGATAGAAGGGTCCCGACCTACACGTGCTGAATTATATCTATATAGATAGGGATCTTCTCTATATGGGTTTAGTAGGGAATGGTTACATCCCTGTACATGGATGGAAGTCTTAGATAGAAGGGACCCGACCCACACGTGTCGAATTAAATCTATATAGATAGGGATCCTCTCTATTTGGCTCAGATGAGAGTGTTTACTTCCCTGTACAGGGTTGGAAGGATTAGATAGAGGGGTTCCGACCCACACGTGCCGAATTATATCTATGTAGATAGGGATCTTCTCTATATGGGTTTAGTAGGGAATGTCTACATCCCTGTACATGGATGGAAGTTTTGGATAGGAGGGTCCCGACCCACACGTGAAGACATATATCTATATAGATAGGAATCCTCTCTATTTGGGTCAGATGGGAGTGTTTACATCCCTGTACAGGGTTAGAAGGGTTAGATAGAAGGTACTCGACTCACACGTGTCAAATTAAATCTATATAGATAGGGATCCTCTCTATTTGGGTCAGAAGGGAGTGACTACATCCCTGTACAGGGTTGGAGGGGATAGATAGGATATTCTCGACCTAGATATGTCGAATTAAATCCATATAGATAGGGATCCTCTCTATTTGGGTCAGAAGGAAGTGTCTATATTCCTGTACAGGGTTGGAGGGGATAGATAGGATATTCTCGATTCAGATGTGTCGAATTAAATCTATATAGATAGGGATCCTCTCTATTTGGGTCAGTAGGGAGTGACTACATCCCTGTACAGGGTTGGAAGGGATAGATAGGAAGGTCTCGACCCACACGTATCGAATTAAATCTATATAGATAGGGATCCTCTCTTTTTGGGTTAGAAGGGAGTGACTACATTCCTGTACAGGGTTGGAGGGGATAGATAGGATATTCTCGACCTAGATGTGTCGAATTAAATCTATATAGATAGGGATCCTCTCTATTTGGGTCAGAAGGAAGTGTCTACATTCCTGTACAGGGTTGGAGGGGATAGATAGGATATTCTCGACCTAGATATGTCGAATTAAATCTATATAGATAGGGATCCTCTCTATTTGGGTCAGAAGGAAGTGTCTACATCCCTGTACAGGGTTGGAGGGGATAGATAGGATATTCTCGACCTGGATATGTCGAATTAAATCCATATAGATAGGGATCCTCTCTATTTGGGTCAGAAGGAAGTGTCTACATTCCTGTACAGGGTTGGAGGGGATAGATAGGATATTCTCGACCTAGATATGTCGAATTAAATCCATATAGATAGGGATCCTCTCTATTTATGTCAGAAGGAAGTGTCTACATTCCTGTACAGGGTTGGAGGGGATAGATAGGATATTCTCGACCTAGATATGTCGAATTAAATCCATATAGATAGGGATCCTCTCTATTTGGGTCAGAAGGAAGTGTCTACATCCCTGTACAGGGTTGGAGGGGATAGATAGGATATTCTCGATTCAGATGTGTCGAATTAAATCTATATAGATAGGGATCCTCTCTATTTGGGTCAGTAGGGAGTGACTACATCCCTGTACAGGGTTGGAAGGGATAGATAGGAAGGTCTCGACCCACACGTATCGAATTAAATCTATATAGATAGGGATCCTCTCTTTTTGGGTCAGAAGGGAGTGACCACATCCCTGTACAGGGTTGGAGGGGATAGATAGGATATTCTCGACCTAGATGTGTCGAATTAAATCCATATAGATAGGGATCCTCTCTATTTGGGTCAGAAGGGAGTGACTACATCCCTGTTCAGGGTTAGAAGGGATAGATAGGAAGGTCTCGACCCACACGTATCGAATTAAATCCATATAGATAGGGATCCTCTCTATTTGGGTCAGAAGGGAGAGACTACATCCCTGTACAGGGTTGGAGGGGATAGATAGGATATTCTCGACCTAGATGTGTCGAATTAAATCCATATAGATAGGGATCCTCTCTATTTGGGTCAGAAGGGAGTGACTACATCCCTGTACAGGGTTGGAGGGGATAGATAGGATATTCTCGACCTAGATGTGTCGAATTAAATCCATATAGATAGGGATCCTCTCTATTTGGGTCAGAAGGGAGTGACTACATCCCTGTACAGGGTTAGAAGGGATAGATAGGAAGGTCTCGACCCACACGTATCGAATTAAATCCATATAGATAGGGATCCTCTCTATTTGGGTCAGAAGGGAGTGACTACATCCCTGTACAGGGTTGGAGGGGATAGATAGGATATTCTCGACCTAGATGTGTCGAATTAAATCCATATAGATAGGGATCCTCTCTATTTGGGTCAGAAGGGAGTGACTACATCCCTGTACAGGGTTGGAGGGGATAGATAGGATATTTTCGATTCAGATGTGTCGAATTAAATCTATATAGATAGGGATCCTCTCTATTTGGGTCAGAAGGGAGTGACTACATCCCTGTACAGGGTTGGAGGGGATAGATAGGATATTTTCGATTCAGATGTGTCGAATTAAATCCATATAGATAGGGATCCTCTCTATTTGGGTCAGAAGGGAGTGACTACATCCCTGTACAGGGTTGGAGGGGATAGATAGGATATTTTCGATTCAGATGTGTCGAATTAAATCCATATAGATAGGGATCCTCTCTATTTGGGTCAGAAGGAAGTGACTACATTCCTGTACAGGGTTGGAGGGGATAGATAGGATATTCTCGACCTAGATATGTCGAATTAAATCTATATAGATAGGGATCCTATCTATTTGGGTCAGAAGGAAGTGTCTACATTCCTGTACAGGGTTGGAAGGGATAGATAGGAAGGTCTCGACCCACACGTATCGAATTAAATCCATATAGATAGGGATCCTCTCTATTTGGGTCAGAAGGGAGTGACTACATCCCTGTACAGGGTTGGAGGGGATAGATAGGATATTTTCGATTCAGATGTGTCGAATTAAATCTATACAGATAGGGATCCTCTCTATTTGGGTCAGAAGGAAGTGTCTACATTCCTGTACAGGGTTGGAAGGGATAGATAGGAAGGTCTCGACCCACACGTATCGAATTAAATCCATATAGATAGGGATCCTCTCTATTTGGGTCAGAAGGAAGTGACTACATCCCTGTACAGGGTTGGAGGGGATAGATAGGATATTCTCGATTCAGATTTGTCGAATTAAATCCATATAGATAGGGATCCTCTCTATTTGGGTCAGAAGGAAGTGTCTACATTCCTGTACAGGGTTGGAGGGGATAGATAGGATATTCTCGATTCAGATTTGTCGAATTAAATCCATATAGATAGGGATCCTCTCTATTTGGGTCAGAAGGAAGTGACTACATCCCTGTACAGGGTTGGAGGGGATAGATAGGATATTCTCGATTCAGATTTGTCGAATTAAATCCATATAGATAGGGATCCTCTCTATTTGGGTCAGAAGGAAGTGTCTACATTCCTGTACAGGGTTGGAGGGGATAGATAGGATATTCTCGACCTAGATGTTTCGAATTAAATCCATATAGATAGGGATCCTCTCTATTTGGGTCAGAAGGAAGTGACTACATCCCTGTACAGGGTTGGAGGGGATAGATAGGATATTCTCGATTCAGATTTGTCGAATTAAATCCATATAGATAGGGATCCTCTCTATTTGGGTCAGAAGGAAGTGTCTACATTCCTGTACAGGGTTGGAGGGGATAGATAGGATATTCTCGATTCAGATTTGTCGAATTAAATCCATATAGATAGGGATCCTCTCTATTTGGGTCAGAAGGAAGTGTCTACATTCCTGTACAGGGTTGGAGGGGATAGATAGGATATTCTCGATTCAGATTTGTCGAATTAAATCCATATAGATAGGGATCCTCTCTATTTGGGTCAGAAGGAAGTGACTACATCCCTGTACAGGGTTGGAGGGGATAGATAGGATATTCTCGATTCAGATTTGTCGAATTAAATCCATATAGATAGGGATCCTCTCTATTTGGGTCAGAAGGAAGTGACTACATCCCTGTACAGGGTTGGAGGGGATAGATAGGATATTCTCGATTCAGATTTGTCGAATTAAATCCATATAGATAGGGATCCTCTCTATTTGGGTCAGAAGGAAGTGACTACATCCCTGTACAGGGTTGGAGGGGATAGATAGGATATTCTCGATTCAGATTTGTCGAATTAAATCCATATAGATAGGGATCCTCTCTATTTGGGTCAGAAGGAAGTGTCTACATTCCTGTACAGGGTTGGAGGGGATAGATAGGATATTCTCGATTCAGATTTGTCGAATTAAATCCATATAGATAGGGATCCTCTCTATTTGGGTCAGAAGGAAGTGACTACATCCCTGTACAGGGTTGGAGGGGATAGATAGGATATTCTCGATTCAGATTTGTCGAATTAAATCCATATAGATAGGGATCCTCTCTATTTGGGTCAGAAGGAAGTGTCTACATTCCTGTACAGGGTTGGAGGGGATAGATAGGATATTCTCGATTCAGATTTGTCGAATTAAATCCATATAGATAGGGATCCTCTCTATTTGGGTCAGAAGGAAGTGACTACATCCCTGTACAGGGTTGGAGGGGATAGATAGGATATTCTCGATTCAGATTTGTCGAATTAAATCCATATAGATAGGGATCCTCTCTATTTGGGTCAGAAGGAAGTGACTACATCCCTGTACAGGGTTGGAGGGGATAGATAGGATATTCTCGATTCAGATTTGTCGAATTAAATCCATATAGATAGGGATCCTCTCTATTTGGGTCAGAAGGAAGTGACTACATCCCTGTACAGGGTTGGAGGGGATAGATAGGATATTCTCGATTCAGATTTGTCGAATTAAATCCATATAGATAGGGATCCTCTCTATTTGGGTCAGAAGGAAGTGACTACATCCCTGTACAGGGTTGGAGGGGATAGATAGGATATTCTCGATTCAGATTTGTCGAATTAAATCCATATAGATAGGGATCCTCTCTATTTGGGTCAGAAGGAAGTGACTACATCCCTGTACAGGGTTGGAGGGGATAGATAGGATATTCTCGATTCAGATTTGTCGAATTAAATCCATATAGATAGGGATCCTCTCTATTTGGGTCAGAAGGAAGTGTCTACATTCCTGTACAGGGTTGGAGGGGATAGATAGGATATTCTCGATTCAGATTTGTCGAATTAAATCCATATAGATAGGGATCCTCTCTATTTGGGTCAGAAGGAAGTGACTACATCCCTGTACAGGGTTGGAGGGGATAGATAGGATATTCTCGATTCAGATTTGTCGAATTAAATCCATATAGATAGGGATCCTCTCTATTTGGGTCAGAAGGAAGTGACTACATCCCTGTACAGGGTTGGAGGGGATAGATAGGATATTCTCGATTCAGATTTGTCGAATTAAATCCATATAGATAGGGATCCTCTCTATTTGGGTCAGAAGGAAGTGTCTACATTCCTGTACAGGGTTGGAGGGGATAGATAGGATATTCTCGATTCAGATTTGTCGAATTAAATCCATATAGATAGGGATCCTCTCTATTTGGGTCAGAAGGAAGTGTCTACATTCCTGTACAGGGTTGGAGGGGATAGATAGGATATTCTCGATTCAGATTTGTCGAATTAAATCCATATAGATAGGGATCCTCTCTATTTGGGTCAGAAGGAAGTGACTACATCCCTGTACAGGGTTGGAGGGGATAGATAGGATATTCTCGATTCAGATTTGTCGAATTAAATCTATATAGATAGGGATCCTCTCTATTTGGGTCAGAAGGAAGTGTCTACATTCCTGTACAGGGTTGGAGGGGATAGATAGGATATTCTCGATTCAGATTTGTCGAATTAAATCCATATAGATAGGGATCCTCTCTATTTGGGTCAGAAGGAAGTGACTACATCCCTGTACAGGGTTGGAGGGGATAGATAGGATATTCTCGATTCAGATTTGTCGAATTAAATCCATATAGATAGGGATCCTCTCTATTTGGGTCAGAAGGGAGTGACTACATCCCTGTACAGGGTTAGAAGGGATAGATAGGAAGGTCTCGACCCACACGTATCGAATTAAATCCATATAGATAGGGATCCTCTCTATTTGGGTCAGAAGGGAGTGACTACATCCCTGTACAGGGTTGGAGGGGATAGATAGGATATTCTCGATTCAGATTTGTCGAATTAAATCCATATAGATAGGGATCCTCTCTATTTGGGTCAGAAGGAAGTGACTACATCCCTGTACAGGGTTGGAGGGGATAGATAGGATATTCTCGATTCAGATTTGTCGAATTAAATCCATATAGATAGGGATCCTCTCTATTTGGGTCAGAAGGAAGTGACTACATCCCTGTACAGGGTTGGAGGGGATAGATAGGATATTCTCGATTCAGATTTGTCGAATTAAATGCATATAGATAGGGATCCTCTCTATTTGGGTCAGAAGGGAGTGACTACATCCCTGTACAGGGTTAGAAGGGATAGATAGGAAGGTCTCGACCCACACGTATCGAATTAAATCCATATAGATAGGGATCCTCTCTATTTGGGTCAGAAGGGAGTGACTACATCCCTGTACAGGGTTGGAGGGGATAGATAGGATATTCTCGATTCAGATTTGTCGAATTAAATCCATATAGATAGGGATCCTCTCTATTTGGGTCAGAAGGAAGTGTCTACATTCCTGTACAGGGTTGGAGGGGATAGATAGGATATTCTCGATTCAGATTTGTCGAATTAAATCCATATAGATAGGGATCCTCTCTATTTGGGTCAGAAGGAAGTGTCTACATTCCTGTACAGGGTTGGAGGGGATAGATAGGATATTCTCGATTCAGATTTGTCGAATTAAATCCATATAGATAGGGATCCTCTCTATTTGGGTCAGAAGGAAGTGTCTACATTCCTGTACAGGGTTGGAGGGGATAGATAGGATATTCTCGATTCAGATTTGTCGAATTAAATCCATATAGATAGGGATCCTCTCTATTTGGGTCAGAAGGAAGTGACTACATCCCTGTACAGGGTTGGAGGGGATAGATAGGATATTCTCGATTCAGATTTGTCGAATTAAATCCATATAGATAGGGATCCTCTCTATTTGGGTCAGAAGGAAGTGTCTACATTCCTGTACAGGGTTGGAGGGGATAGATAGGATATTCTCGATTCAGATTTGTCGAATTAAATCCATATAGATAGGGATCCTCTCTATTTGGGTCAGAAGGAAGTGACTACATCCCTGTACAGGGTTGGAGGGGATAGATAGGATATTCTCGACCTAGATATGTCGAATTAAATCTATATAGATAGGGATCCTCTCTATTTGGGTCAGAAGGAAGTGACTACATCCCTGTACAGGGTTGGAGGGGATAGATAGGATATTCTCGATTCAGATTTGTCGAATTAAATCCATATAGATAGGGATCCTCTCTATTTGGGTCAGAAGGAAGTGACTACATCCCTGTACAGGGTTGGAGGGGATAGATAGGATATTCTCGACCTAGATATGTCGAATTAAATCCATATAGATAGGGATCCTCTCTATTTGGGTCAGAAGGAAGTGACTACATCCCTGTACAGGGTTGGAGGGGATAGATAGGATATTCTCGATTCAGATTTGTCGAATTAAATCCATATAGATAGGGATCCTCTCTATTTGGGTCAGAAGGAAGTGACTACATCCCTGTACAGGGTTGGAGGGGATAGATAGGATATTCTCGACCTAGATATGTCGAATTAAATCCATATAGATAGGGATCCTCTCTATTTGGGTCAGAAGGAAGTGACTACATCCCTGTACAGGGTTGGAGGGGATAGATAGGATATTCTCGATTCAGATTTGTCGAATTAAATCCATATAGATAGGGATCCTCTCTATTTGGGTCAGAAGGAAGTGTCTACATTCCTGTACAGGGTTGGAGGGGATAGATAGGATATTCTCGACCTAGATGTTTCGAATTAAATCCATATAGATAGGGATCCTCTCTATTTGGGTCAGAAGGAAGTGACTACATCCCTGTACAGGGTTGGAGGGGATAGATAGGATATTCTCGATTCAGATTTGTCGAATTAAATCCATATAGATAGGGATCCTCTCTATTTGGGTCAGAAGGAAGTGTCTACATTCCTGTACAGGGTTGGAGGGGATAGATAGGATATTCTCGATTCAGATTTGTCGAATTAAATCCATATAGATAGGGATCCTCTCTATTTGGGTCAGAAGGAAGTGACTACATCCCTGTACAGGGTTGGAGGGGATAGATAGGATATTCTCGACCTAGATGTTTCGAATTAAATCCATATAGATAGGGATCCTCTCTATTTGGGTCAGAAGGAAGTGACTACATCCCTGTACAGGGTTGGAGGGGATAGATAGGATATTCTCGATTCAGATTTGTCGAATTAAATCCATATAGATAGGGATCCTCTCTATTTGGGTCAGAAGGAAGTGACTACATCCCTGTACAGGGTTGGAGGGGATAGATAGGATATTCTCGATTCAGATTTGTCGAATTAAATCCATATAGATAGGGATCCTCTCTATTTGGGTCAGAAGGAAGTGTCTACATTCCTGTACAGGGTTGGAGGGGATAGATAGGATATTCTCGATTCAGATTTGTCGAATTAAATCCATATAGATAGGGATCCTCTCTATTTGGGTCAGAAGGAAGTGACTACATCCCTGTACAGGGTTGGAGGGGATAGATAGGATATTCTCGACCTAGATATGTCGAATTAAATCTATATAGATAGGGATCCTCTCTATTTGGGTCAGAAGGAAGTGACTACATCCCTGTACAGGGTTGGAGGGGATAGATAGGATATTCTCGATTCAGATTTGTCGAATTAAATCCATATAGATAGGGATCCTCTCTATTTGGGTCAGAAGGAAGTGACTACATCCCTGTACAGGGTTGGAGGGGATAGATAGGATATTCTCGACCTAGATATGTCGAATTAAATCCATATAGATAGGGATCCTCTCTATTTGGGTCAGAAGGAAGTGACTACATCCCTGTACAGGGTTGGAGGGGATAGATAGGATATTCTCGATTCAGATTTGTCGAATTAAATCCATATAGATAGGGATCCTCTCTATTTGGGTCAGAAGGAAGTGACTACATCCCTGTACAGGGTTGGAGGGGATAGATAGGATATTCTCGACCTAGATATGTCGAATTAAATCCATATAGATAGGGATCCTCTCTATTTGGGTCAGAAGGAAGTGACTACATCCCTGTACAGGGTTGGAGGGGATAGATAGGATATTCTCGATTCAGATTTGTCGAATTAAATCCATATAGATAGGGATCCTCTCTATTTGGGTCAGAAGGAAGTGTCTACATTCCTGTACAGGGTTGGAGGGGATAGATAGGATATTCTCGACCTAGATGTTTCGAATTAAATCCATATAGATAGGGATCCTCTCTATTTGGGTCAGAAGGAAGTGACTACATCCCTGTACAGGGTTGGAGGGGATAGATAGGATATTCTCGATTCAGATTTGTCGAATTAAATCCATATAGATAGGGATCCTCTCTATTTGGGTCAGAAGGAAGTGTCTACATTCCTGTACAGGGTTGGAGGGGATAGATAGGATATTCTCGATTCAGATTTGTCGAATTAAATCCATATAGATAGGGATCCTCTCTATTTGGGTCAGAAGGAAGTGACTACATCCCTGTACAGGGTTGGAGGGGATAGATAGGATATTCTCGACCTAGATGTTTCGAATTAAATCCATATAGATAGGGATCCTCTCTATTTGGGTCAGAAGGAAGTGACTACATCCCTGTACAGGGTTGGAGGGGATAGATAGGATATTCTCGATTCAGATTTGTCGAATTAAATCCATATAGATAGGGATCCTCTCTATTTGGGTCAGAAGGAAGTGACTACATCCCTGTACAGGGTTGGAGGGGATAGATAGGATATTCTCGATTCAGATTTGTCGAATTAAATCCATATAGATAGGGATCCTCTCTATTTGGGTCAGAAGGAAGTGTCTACATTCCTGTACAGGGTTGGAGGGGATAGATAGGATATTCTCGATTCAGATTTGTCGAATTAAATCCATATAGATAGGGATCCTCTCTATTTGGGTCAGAAGGAAGTGACTACATCCCTGTACAGGGTTGGAGGGGATAGATAGGATATTCTCGATTCAGATTTGTCGAATTAAATCCATATAGATAGGGATCCTCTCTATTTGGGTCAGAAGGAAGTGACTACATCCCTGTACAGGGTTGGAGGGGATAGATAGGATATTCTCGACCTAGATATGTCGAATTAAATCCATATAGATAGGGATCCTCTCTATTTGGGTCAGAAGGAAGTGACTACATCCCTGTACAGGGTTGGAGGGGATAGATAGGATATTCTCGATTCAGATTTGTCGAATTAAATCCATATAGATAGGGATCCTCTCTATTTGGGTCAGAAGGAAGTGACTACATCCCTGTACAGGGTTGGAGGGGATAGATAGGATATTCTCGATTCAGATTTGTCGAATTAAATCCATATAGATAGGGATCCTCTCTATTTGGGTCAGAAGGAAGTGACTACATCCCTGTACAGGGTTGGAGGGGATAGATAGGATATTCTCGATTCAGATGTGTCGAATTAAATCCATATAGATAGGGATCCTCTCTATTTGGGTCAGAAGGAAGTGACTACATCCCTGTACAGGGTTGGAGGGGATAGATAGGATATTCTCGATTCAGATTTGTCGAATTAAATCCATATAGATAGGGATCCTCTCTATTTGGGTCAGAAGGAAGTGTCTACATTCCTGTACAGGGTTGGAGGGGATAGATAGGATATTCTCGATTCAGATTTGTCGAATTAAATCCATATAGATAGGGATCCTCTCTATTTGGGTCAGAAGGAAGTGTCTACATTCCTGTACAGGGTTGGAGGGGATAGATAGGATATTCTCGACCTAGATGTTTCGAATTAAATCCATATAGATAGGGATCCTATCTATATCTATCTATTTGGGTCAGAAGGAAGTGTCTACATTCCTGTAAGACGTATCGAATTAAATCTATATAGATAGGGATCCTCTCTATATGGGTCAGACGAAAGTGTCTAGATCTCTGTATAGGATTGGAAGGGATAGATTGGATGGTCCCGACGCACACGTGGCGAATTACATCTGTATAGATAGGGATCCTCTCTATATTTGGGTCTGAAAGAAGTGTCTACATCCCTTTATAAGGTTGGAAAGGTTAGATAGGAGGGTCCTGACTTACAAGTGTCGAATTATATCTATCTAGATAGGGGTCCTATCTATTTGGGTCAGAAAGAGTTGTCTCTATCCCTTTATAGGGTTGGAAGGGGTTGATGAGAGGGTCCTGACTTACAAGTGTCGAATTATATCTATCTAGATAGGGGTCCTATCTATTTGGGTCAGAAAGAGTTGTCTCTATCCCTTTATAGGGTTGGAAGGGGTTGATGAGAGGGTCCTGACTTACAAGTGTCGAATTATATCTATCTAGATAGGGGTCCTATCTATTTGGGTCAGAAAGAGTTGTCTCTATCCCTTTATAGGGTTGGAAGGGGTTGATGAGAGGGTCCTGACTTACAAGTGTCGAATTATATCTATCTAGATAGGGGTCCTATCTATTTGGGTCAGAAAGAGTTGTCTCTATCCCTTTATAGGGTTGGAAAGGTTAGATAGGAGGGTCCTGACTTACAAGTGTCGAATTATATCTATCTAGATAGGGGTCCTGTCTATTTGGGTCAGAAAGAGTTGTCTCTATCCCTTTATAGGGTTGGAAAGGTTAGATAGGAGGGTCCTGACTTACAAGTGTCGAATTATATCTATCTAGATAGGGGTCCTATCTATTTGGGTCAGAAAGAGTTGTCTCTATCCCTTTATAGGGTTGGAAGGGGTTGATGAGAGGGTCCTGACTTACAAGTGTCGAATTATATCTATCTAGATAGGGGTCCTATCTATTTGGGTCAGAAAGAGTTGTCTCTATCCCTTTATAGGGTTGGAAGGGGTTGATAGGAGGGTCCTGACCCACACGCGCCAAGATATATCTATATAGTCATGCATCTTCTCTATTTGTGTAAGCGGGAAGTGTCTACATCCCTTTACAGGGTAGGAAGAGTTGGACACAAGGACAAAAGGAGCGGAAGAGCCACAAAATTCAGCAGTTAGTTCACTGGTATCTAACTAGTTTCTACCTGTATAAAGTAGGACACAGAAGCTGCCAATAATTGTGTCCCCAATGACACGCGAGCATCACATTTCCCAAAACAAGACATGCTGGCATGATTAACATGCTTTTTATTTATACACGTGTTATGCTTATAAAATACATCATGACGTAGAATTTCTGTAATGAACGTCAACAAAACAAGCAGGGGAAATTAAAACTAATTTTTATTACATATAAAAACATAGTAAAATTACAATAATAATTGAAAGATCTAAAAAAAGGGATACACCCGATAAAATAATGGGCGGTAAGAAGTCATTAAACAGTCAGGTTAATAGCCAAGAAGAAGTTTATTTTAGTCAGGAACCTGAGGGGATGATTAATCATATTACGAGGTAAATAATATAACTTCAATAGAAAACCTACCTCTTGTAATTACAGATATATGACCTAATATCGCGGAAATAATATGTGTCTTGTTTTATCCCTCAGCTTTTAGTTTCTTATTTCAAATTATATAAACCTTCTTTAGATAAATTCGTTTCTTTAGCTCCACAAAAAGGAAAAATAGATAATATTGGAAAAAAAACATGCTCAAGTCTAGTTTAAAACATTTTAGAAATATAAATACAAATAGTGAAAGTGGCAGAGTGACTACGTAACACGCACTATGACTGCGTAGGATAATTTTATGTATGCTCATTTTGTAATTATTATTAAAATAGTTGATATTTTATAATAAAATCACTAATTTACGTTCTGTAAAAATAGCAAAAACCTTTATTTTGTTTGTTACAACTATTTTTACAGTTTTAAAATTTGTTTAATATAATAATAATAAATATTTATATAATTTAAGTATTTATTGCTCATTTATATTTTCATTAATATCTTGTATATCTGATGTAATAATTTGATTTTGATTATCATTGTATTCTTAAAATGAAACTATTGGCTTATGATAGTTAAAATGAGAAATAAAAATTCTTGAAAGATAATTTGCACACACACAAACTCTGTCCCTGAAACACTCACACACACGCACACGCATGTTTATGTGAGTGAAAATGAATATATATATATATATATATATATATATATATATATATATATATATATATATATATATATATATATATATATGTGTGTGTGTGTATATATATATGTGCAAAATGTTTTTAAAAAAATTAAATCATATGCACTACCTTATACATGTAATTTAATTTTTGTAAACTATTTTGTTACATAATTATTTTTCCTGCAGATGCTGGTACTGTTTTATCGGCGAAAAGCTTTGAATAACATATTTATTAAAAGTATTCTTGTTTTTAAAATATTTGTAATTTATTAACTATATTACAAGAAACTATATCACCATATTTAATATTATATATAAGAGAGAGAGGGGGAGAGAGAGGGTGAGAGAGAGAGAAACCTATGTTTATATGCATGCACTATGTCCTACATTATGCTTATGGTGTATAGTTGTGGCTGTTGGGACAAGCCTCTGGGTTCAAGTTTAATAAACAACCCAAACTATTCGTACTTCTGTACAATGTACTTCTCTACTTTTCCATGTTCAAAGCTGAATTTAATATTCCTGTGCACGATTATATCACCGCCAGCGAGCACATGTAAGGAGATTGCCCTATGTGCAGTGCACCGTGCCAACATTGTGTTGTACATAGCGATGTAGACTCGATAAGAATTCACTATAATATAAAAGTGATATAAATGCGTAAATTTTACTACTCGCCCCGTTTATTTGCACTTCTATCACAGTGT
>JBAIZL010000126.1:82500-97500 GCA_036971475.1 Prosapia bicincta
TGTTCTAGGTTTCTTGCAGTCATTGCTTTGTCGGTGTCATCTCGCCAACTTCTTCTCAGAGGGATTCCACTCTCGTACATCTTGTATTCTGCCATCCTCTTTACGTGTCCAAACCTTGTTAGTTCATCTCTTCTCTCATATATTTATCCATTTTCCTTGCGTTGCGTATTTTTCATTTCTGACTTTCAAATCTCGACTCCAGCTTCATCATTAATAGTCCATTTCCATCGGCATTAGTTTGTTATCGGCATTAGCTTTGGTGACGTTGTAAGTAGAGTGTAACGCTCTGAACAATACTTGATAAATGTATTTCTTGAGAAACGCATAAATAAATGTCTTTCAAAAAGATATAAACGAATTAATATTTACTTTTAGGCGAATTCGTTTATATTTCCAAACATTTAAATGTTTCTAACGCGACTGACCCAAAGAAATTTGTAAAATATATATTAACAAATAAAATAAACAAATATTTTTTAAAGTCAATTCCTAGTCTGGTCAACAAAGAAAAAGATTCATTATAGTTAATTTTTAATAGATAGTTATAATTATATAAATAATGTAACATAAACTATGCGTTAAAACAGCTGTTCTACCACACAACTTATAACATAAAATCAGCTGTGTTGTGAAACCATGTTATCACTTATCTTAAACCAAATGGGACGAAATAACTATTTTGCATACCATGACCCCTTTTGTGAAACGTTTTTCTCCCGTATGAAACTAAAATGTTGTCACTAAATTTAATTAATGAATTAATTAACAACAAGTGTCGTCCACTACAAGCTTTAAATGTATTTGAGCTTGAGTGGATGATTACAAAGTATCTTATTAACGATAGGAAATTTCAACAGACTATATAAGGAGAGTGTGAACTAATAGTAGGAACTGGAAAATATGGGAATAATAATTACAACGAAATTCCTGTAGAATAATTGGCAAAGAGCTTTGTAAGAGAATATATAGAACGACTGTGGCAACGGCATGCACGGGCAGTGGTCACTCACATCGGGTCAGGTCTTGTAATATTACTCATCAATCCAAAGCGCCCGGCTTGATGTGGATAATATAAAAACTTAATGTCCAAGACGTGCCCAAGACGGGACGTGAGCTTGCTTTATGCTTTGATGATGTCTGCGCAATGTACGTTACCCTCGTCCCCTTCTACTCGGCTCTACCTTTGTCTTACTTCCTTCAACATACTATTCCTTACTAAATCTTTGTATACTTCTATTGGTTCACACTATCCCTATATATATATATATTTGTAGCTTTGCAACACTGTTTTCTTGTATTCACTTATCACTTTCACTATATGTACTTAAACAAGAATCTTACTTGGTATTTATGCAAGTTAACTTTCAAAGATTGGTCGTATCTCCATTATCGGGCATCACTGACCGGGAGTTGTAGTAGACTGCGAGCTGTGTGGAATTCCCGTTGTCCTAAGGTGTGGTGTATCGTTATGTTCTATTTTCGGATTCACTGCACTCTGCGAGTCTTTTAAGTTTATCTTGGGGTTAATTTGGTCTATTAGGTTGAATAAATTATCATTTTTTAAATTTATTTGTATTTGTTCGTTTATGATATTATATTTATGTTTATAAATTTGTAGTTGTTATTTTGAGGCCTTTTTGTACTTTTTTTTATTAGGTGTACGTTTTATAATGTGGGGAATGTGTGTTTGTTTTTGATGGCTTGTGTGGCTAAGTTTGAGCTATAAGTTTCAGGTTTGATGTATGCATTGAGGTGTTCTTGATATATGTCTTTTAATTTCTTTTTTGTATGGCCTATGTATATTTTATTACAGTCTGGGCATTCGATTTTGTATATTCCGTTATTAAGTGTAGCACATTTTTTTCCGGTTGGTTTATTTTATTGATTATGTTTCCAGTATTTTTGTAAGCTATGTTAATATTTTTTTTAGTGTTTTAGTTATTGCTTTTATGTTGTATTCTGTTTTATCTACATAAGTGAAAATGATATATATATATATATATATATATATATATATATATATATATATATATATATATATATGCTGATACGTATTCCTTCACGGATGGAAGAATATGATGAAATGTTACTATCTGGAGTACATCCGTTCATTCTGCAGTCCATAAATTCGCAGTTCCGACGTTTCGCTAGAATCTCATCCAGCATTGACGAGGTGAACCCAACAACAGTAGAAGAGCGAGTCAACTGTTGTTGGGTTCACCTCGTCAATGCTGGATGAGATTCTAGCGAAACGTCGGAACTGCGAATTTATGGACTGCAGAATGAACGGATGTACTCCAGATAGTAACATTTCATCATATATATATATATATATATATATATATATATATATATATATATATATATTTATTTATTTATGAGTTGTTCAAATTTACTATCGTTAATTAAACACTTTTTATTCATCCACTCAAGTTCAAGTATATGTGTTAAGCTTGTAGTAGATGACACTTGATGTTAATACAGTTTTTTCCAAATAATAATTCTTTAATTAAATTTAATAAATTAATTTCAATTTTATATAGAAGAAAATTTTTTCGCAAAGGGGAAAGGTATGCGATATAGTTATTTCGTTCCATGGGGCTTAAAATAAGTGATAACATATGATTTCAGAAAACAGCTGATTTTATGTTATAGGTTATGAGGTAGAACAGATGTTTTAACGCATAGGTTATGTTACTTTATTTATATTATTTGTAATTATTTAATAAAAATTAGCCTAAAATAATTATTTTCTTTACTTTACTTTACTTGTTGTTGTTACTGAGTAGTAACACGTAGCCTACTTACATTAAATAGATTCAGTTTAGGAAGCCTAAAATTTAATTTTTATTACAAACAATTTTTATTACGGGGATAGACGCGTACAGAGACCATTGCTCGGGTATGTTGCTTGATAACGGCCGCTGCTCCGAGAACAACGATCCACTTTGTTTCTCAGAACTACTTGTAATCTGCATCTGTGAGGACCTTCGTCTGCATTTTGCATCAGGCTGCACACGTGTTCCTTGAGGATCGTTTCTAACGAAAATAACTGATGCCTTGATCAGAAGCAGTGCAACGTACATCTAGGAGGCATTGACAGACTCGTTTGTACAACTGCAATATCAAAGACTTTAGCTTGTTAACAAATCCTCTTGAGAACTAAAAAAAGGTTAACTATAAAAAGGTGGAACTAAATTACAGTGTTGCCAACTAAAGTGAACCAAATATCCCTGTTTGTGTCAAACTATCTAAAAATTGAAATATAGTTTTATATTTTTATCTATTATGGGTTTATAAGTTGAATCACTGTAGACCCATTTTTAATTTAAAAAAAATAAGACACACATAAGCTTTTACTGCAAACCCTTATGTACACTCAATGTGGAAAAAATATTAATAAAATGTTTTATTTGTGATTAAAGGGTTGTATGTGTTTAGAGTAGTCAGGACGTATTTCTCTAACAGGTGGCATTAATACAATACACTCCATTATATTCATTTTCAACCCCTTATTTACAAGTTTGTAATTTCCTAATTTGAATGTCGGGAAAATCATGTCTTTTGACGATGGACTTCGTAACTAAATTATTGTAATTGGTCTAGTTTTAAATTGTTTATTAATATTATATAGGCTCCACTTTTATTTGAACTCCATATACGAGTTTAATTTCTTATTTTAGAATTCCAACGTTAAATTTTGATAAAACCCTACAACCAGTTTAGGAATTATACAAAATAATATATTAGCGTAACTTAATATATATATATATATGTTATAAAATTGTAATTTATTATAAAATGTAATGAAACGTTTACTTGTGATACTTGGAAAAAAATATTATTGACACCTGAATTTAACAACCAGAGTGTCTTTAAGTTAAACGGAATTATAAAATAAAATAAAGAAGATGAAGCTCTTAGACCAATAATTAATTTCCAAACAGCTCCATCTAGGAAATTATAGAAAATTATCTCTCATTCTAAAAGAAAAAAGGAAACCTACAAATAACCATAATATATATATATATATATATATATATATATATATATATATATATATATATATAAACAAGAACCTTAATATAAATAACAATTTGAAGCGTCTTATCAATTTATTGTTATTGTAATTATAAAATTCCTCTGTTGTTTTAGCTTTTGGCGAGTGAAAATACTCTAGAAAATGCCAACACTGTCGTCCAGTTGAAGACCACTTCCAGTTAAATATCACAAAACTCCCTGTATATATTATAGAAGATATGGGGTTGATAATCCCATCACATTTGAACAAGACCTATTGCCTAACGGAAGATGTAAGTACCATTGTATACTCTTAACACATAGGATTAGGATTTGTAGCTAGGAGTGAGGAAATGCCTCCTGACTCTACTGTTTCAGAAGTGTTAAACTTTTTTGTTTTTAGATACTTCACACAAATTATTCTACGGCGAATAGTTTGTTCTAATATAATCTACAGATTCCTTTGTATTTAGGTTCTAGTTAACGAAGGATAATATGACCCGTGACACAATACTGTGATAATAGTAAACAAATGAAATTATAGTCCTGATTTAGGTATAGTCCGATACTTGTTTATACAATCTATAATTCGTCTAGAAAATGGTCTATTAAGCCGCCTACATATCATCTATAAAGTCAACCATAAGTCGTCTACATATTATGTGTAATGTCACCTATAAAAAAATTACAAAATTATCTATAAAATTAACTGTAAATCATAAAGTTACCTATAGATCATCTATAAATTCATCTGTAATTCATCTATAACGTCACCTTCAAATCATTAATAAAATTACACATAAAGTCCTCTATAAATGATCTGTGAAATCACCAGTAAGTTATCTATAAAGTCACCTATAAAACATTTAAAAAAATCAACAATAAAATCTCCTATAAACTATTTATAAAATCGCCTACATATCATCGAGAAAGTCATGTATGAAGTTATCTTTAAATCATCCACAAAATCATCTTAAAATTATCTATCAAACCACCAATAAATCATGTGTAAAATAACCTACATATCATCGATAGTCATATAGCCTATAAAGTACTGTGTAAATCATCTATAAACCATATGAGAAATTACCTACATATCAATGATAAAGTTATCTATAAAGTCCTCCATAAATTATCCATAAAATCACAATAAATCACTTAAGAAGTCATATATAAATCGTCAATAAAATCACTTATAAATAACTATAAAATCAACTAAATATCGATATAATCCTTTATAAAGTCACCTATAAACCATCTATAAAGCTATCTACACCATCTAGAAAACATTAGCAAAACACCTGTAAATTCCAATATTTGTTGTATATTTACTGTAGTTGAATTTAATTTGGAATAAATTTTAAACTATAAAAAAGATCGATTTTACCATTCGATGTGCTCACATGCAATATAATATACTGATATATTTGCTAGTAAAACTTTGTGTAATATTATATACAAATAACTTATTGACGGCGAACTATCTAGTACCCTCCATAAAGCAAAAAGAAATTAATGAAAAATAAAACTGCATTAAGGTGTTTTAATAGTAATGGTCTGTAAATATTAGCCGTTATAAAAGATGTTTTATTGGTTGTGTCAGATGTATAAAACTGTGGCGACAATTATGTCCATAGCCATGATGACTAGCGATCCCAACGTCGTGGTGTTGGTATTAAAGCGGTGTGCACGATAAGCACAGGTTGGCAGTGCTCCAAACCTGTGACTAATCTAACCTAACCTAACCTCACTTGCATTTGCAGTTAGCGTTGTCCACTTACCACTTCATAATCGCTACGACACTCGTTTGGGCATTCTTTTACACATGTAATTTTATAAAAAATTAATCTCCATTTAGGATACGGAAATATACAATTATCTGACTTAACTTCGGTCTCAAAAACAAATATACGATGTGGTAAGTTTAAAATAAAACAAATACATATTAATTTCACGTGTGAAGCTTTAATTATTAAATTTTTACTTTTATTACTACAGGTTTGTTTTAAACCATAATTATTTTCTATTTTAATTACACACACACACGCACGCACGCGTGCCCCTACATACACACTCGTTTAAATCATTATTTAATCAGGATAATTGAAAAATAATATATTTTGAAGCTAATTTTGAAATAAGCTTCACTGAAGTATATATATATATATATATATATACCGCGATGTTACCACGGGAAACCTGCATCTATAGAGACTCACAGTTTAAGTTTAGTATGAAGGCTCAACCTTACTTACGAAAAGTGTGTGAAGAAATATTTTTTGGCAAGAAAATATAAAACCCTTTCCTGAGGGGTTTCCTAATTTTTTTTATTTCAAATATACAAATAAACAAAAATGATTTAAGTCGATTCCTACTTGGGTGAATTTTTTTTTTAAATTTTAGTTACCTTTTAATAAATAAAGACAATTAATATAAATAAAGTAGCGTAGCCTAAAAACAGCTGCCCTACCACATAACTTATATCATTAAATCAATTGTTTTAAATATGGAATTATATAATGAAAGAATAAATATGCTACAACTCAAAAATATAAAATTTTTTATTTCATACACGTCGTCATCCTCAGTGAAGCTACACAAATCAAATTAACTAAAAAAATATTAAACTTAACCTATAAAGTTTTAACAAAAGTAAAAACAAAAGTAAAAATCAGATCTGGGCATTGTCAAATTTATAGCCACAGCTACTAATATAATTTACATTAAATAACATATGATAATTATAAATATTTAATTTTGATGAGCCTATATTACTAGTAAAATATAATAATAGCAAAATTATTTAAATAATTTAAAAAATTTAAAAAAGATATTATTTAACAATTAATTAATTTAAAATAATATTGAATTTTGAATTGGTCATAATTCATTATTAACAATTTTATTTTTTATTTCTATTTATAAATAATGTTTCCCATGCATCTAATTCATTAAAATGTATTACATTTTTTAAAAGGACAACATTTTTACTTTTAAATTCGTGTTTTTCGTCCAAACAATGTTTTGCCATAGCTGATTTCTCAGGCCTATTATATTTAAAATGGGAAAAATGTTCTTTTGCTCTAACTAGTATGTTTCTTTTTGTTTGTCCAATATATTTCATCTGGCACATATCACACTGCAAACTATAAATTCCCGAATTATTTTCATTTTTTATTATATCTTTTTGGTTCCCTAATAGATATTTTAGGTTAGTTCTTGTAACTAACGTTACTTTTACATTACTGTTCTTCTCCAAAGCTTTTTTAGCCAAGTTAGATAAAGGTGGATGGTAAGCTAATCTAATCCATTTTCTTTCCTCTCAATTTTTTAGTAACGTACATCTTGAATTATTAATTTTCGTCCGTTTCATTTTGTTATGGATGTTATCTATCAATGATTCATTATTCCCGTTAAATTTTGCTACACAGTAAATATAATTTAGTTCTTTTGTATAATCTTCTTTCGAAAGAGGTAGAGTAATTAATCTATGTATCATAGAGTTAAAAGCTGCTCTCTTATGTATTTCAGAAAGAAAGGCATCTTTAGTTATGTATCTATCTGTATGTGTAGGTTTTCTATATATGTTAAATTTTAAATTGTTATTATTTCTAGAGACCAGGACATCTAAAAACGGTAAACTTCCATCATTTTCAATTTCTATGGTGAAAGTTATGTTTTTATGACAACTATTAAGTTCGTTGCAAAAATCTTTTATGCTATGTTTTTTATTAAAGACTGCAAAAATATCATCTACATAACGTACCCATACTCTAGGGAAATAGGCCATCTTCTCTTTAACTTTCGTTTCAAAATATCCCATAAAAAAATTAGCTAAGAAACTTGATAGTGGATTTCCCATAGCGGTACCATCATTTTGTGCATAGTATTTACCGTTAAATTGGAACCCGTTTTTCGCCATACATAAATTAATAAGTAATATATATTCTTCAATTTCATTCACATCTAAATTTAATTGTTCTAGCCATTTTCTAATTATATCAACAGTTTTTGAAATTGGTACACTTGGATAAAGAGATACTACGTCAAATGAAACTAAATATTCTTCTGGTAATAAAGAAATGCTTTTTACTTTATCGACGAATTCATAAGTATTTTTTACCATATACGAAGAAGGTGGGCCTAGCTCTTGGCGTGATACCAACCATTTTGCTATTAAATATATTGGTGAATTTATACCAGATATTATTGGTCGCATTTTTCTACCTTCTTTATGGACTTTAGGTAAACAATATAATTTTGGTGTTTGTGGGTTGGGTACTGTTAATTTTCTTCTTAGTTCATTATTAATAAGGTGTGTACATTTTTTCAAAGTGTCATTTGCATTATTTATAAACTTCCCAATAAAATGTTTACGTAATATTGAGTATGGTCCTTCCTCGATGATTTTTCCACATTTTCTTTATAATCTTGTTTATACATAATAACAATAGCGTTATTTTTATCTGCTTTCAAGTAGTAGACATCTTTAGTTTTTAAATCTTCATTAATCCTTTGATGTTTGTTATTTGATTTACTTTTAGTATTATTTTCTAAATTCTTCTTAATTCGACTCCTAACATTATTTTTTAAATCACAATTTTATGATTTAGCCAGCTCGAATATTATTTATATGGAATTATATGTTATCACTTATTTTACGCTAAATGGGACGGGATTGCATAGTTTGCCCCTTTTGTGAAACGTTTTCCTCCCATATAAAACTAAAATTAATTTTATAAATTGAATTAATGAAGTAATATTTGAAAAAACTGTATTAACATTAAGTATCATCCACTGCAAGCATAAAAAAATTTATTTAAATTGAGTGAATGAATAAAAAGTATTTTATTAACGACTGAAAATATAAATAAAAACTATATAGGGAGAGTGTGAGCTAATATAAGGCATGGAAAAGTGGAATTGTTGATAACTTACTGTTAACGTTCAAATTTTCAGTTTATGCAATAAATGCGTGCTTCCAATTAGGTCAGAAAAATCTGCCGTGACGCTTGCTTCTCCCGTAGGCCTGTAAAGAGAAAATAAGGAGGCAAATTTGAGTAACGTCATTTAATTGTTTGTTGTGACGTTTGTTTGTTTGTTAAACTGTGTTGTGAAGCTGCGGTATGTGAGTGACCGAGATGGTATGTCTGGGCTGCGAGACTGTAGTGGGAGCGGGTCGTGCCTAGCTAAGGTATTGCAGCGCCTAGGTTATCCACCCGAGTCCCTACCTAATTACAGTATCTACCCTAATTACTCGTCGTATACATTGTTCTCCTAATGACAAACTTATTCGTTTCTCTTTCTTTTATTAGTTCACACTATATATATATATATATATATATATATATATATATATATATATATATATATATATTTTAAAACAACATAGGTTATTCAAATACAAGAATATAAAATAATAAATATTCTTGTATTTGAATAACCTATGTTGTTTTAAAATATATATATATATATATATATATATATATATATATATATATATATATATATATATATATATATGAAGTTAATATATTACTATTGTAAGTAATTTTATCCACCATTAGTGCAATAATTTTACCTTGAGTGATGAGGCACCTTTCGGTCACTTGACCATTGTCGAATCACTGATATTTTTCTGTTGTAGATGTTCGGTCCGTGATATTGGTATTTGTTGACGTTACACGCACTTTCTCTTGATCTGTGTGTATGATGTTTTTATATAGTATGTCTTCTGTATATGTTGTTTGTAGATTCATTAAATTGTTGTGTATGTTTTTATAAATGTGGTATTTTTTCTAGTGAGTTTAGTTCTATTGAGTTATTATTTATTTCAAGTATGGTTAGGTTATTTTCGTAGTTTGTTATTTCATGTTTATGAGATATTAGGTGTGCTGCAACATTTGATACTTTTGAATTTTTGTTTTTGAATGCTCTATAATGTTCTTCAAATCTTATTTTAAATGTTCTGGTTGTTTTTCCTATGTAAAAAGGGTTACAGTTGTTGCATGTGATTTTGTAAATTCCTGATAGGTTATGTTTTTCTGAATTTGTTTTGTGGTTTGTGTTATTAAGATATTTTATTATTTTGTTGTTTGGTTTGTATGTTGGAGTGTAGTATTTTTTATTGTATATATTTGTTATTTTTTCTATTCTGTTATTGGTATATTTATATTTTAGGTAGATTTTTTTATTTTCATTATTTTCGTGTTCCGGTTGTAGTGTTGTGTTGAGGTTAGGTTTTTTGTGAATTTATTGTATATATTTTTTATAATGTGTTTGTTGTATCCATTTTCTATTGCTATTTTTGTAATGTTATCTAATTCTTCATTTAATTTTTGTTTGTTATCCTGTGTGTACTTTATTGCTTTATTTATCATGTTACTGTAAGTGTTGGTGGATAAAATTACTTACAATAGTAATATATTAACTTCATAAAGTCAGTGCAACGGAAAAACAATGGATAACGTAAAATATCAAGAATATATATATATATATATATATATATATATATATATATATATATATATATTTTTTTTTTTTTTTTTTTTGGTTCAAGTTTTCAGTCGGTAATAAATTACTTTTTATTCATCCATTGAAGTTTAAATACATTTTATTAAACTTGTAGTGGACGACACTTCATAATATTGCAGTTTATTCAAATATTAATTCAATAATTAATTTGAATTTTACATTAGGGAAACTTTTTAGAAAGGGGTAGGGTATGCAATTTAGTTACTCCTCATTTGGCTTAAAATAAGTGAAACATGATTTCCTAAAACAGGTGATTTTATATTTTATGTGGTAGAATACTTCTTTTAAGGCAAATGTTATGTTACGTTATTTATATTATTTGTAATTATTTAATAAAAAGTAACTAAAATAAAATTTTTCTTTGTCGATCTAAGTAGAAATTGGAATTATTTTTTGTTTATATTACTTGCTTTAATCTTATAATAAAATCTTTTATAGTTCACTCTCCTTATATATAAAAAACTCCGACAAGAGAGACTTGAAATAATTTTATTTAAAAATAGAATCTGGGAAAGCGTTGAGAAGTGGAAGTAGCTGGGAAAGCGTTGAGAAGTGGAAGTAGCTGGGAAAGCGTTGAGAAGTGGAAGTAGCTGGGAAAGCGTTGAGAAGTAGAAGTAGCTGGGAAAGCGTTGAGAAGTGGAAGTAGCTGGGAAAGCGTTGAGAAGTGGAAGTAGCTGGGAAAGCGTTGAGAAGTGGAAGTAGCTGGGAAAGCGTTGAGAAGTGGAAGTAGCTGGGAAAGCGTTGAGAAGTGGAAGTAGCTGGGAAAGCGTTGAGAAGTGGAAGTAGCTGGGAAAGCGTTGAGAAGTGGAAGTAGCTGGGAAAGCGTTGAGAAGTGGAAGTAGCTGGGAAAGCGTTAAGAAGTGGAAGTAGCTGGGAAAGCGTTGAGAAGTGGAAGTAGCTGGGAAAGCGTTGAGAAGTGGAAGTAGCTGGGAAAGCGTAAAGAATATTAAGCAATAAAACTCGAAGAATGCATAATGTTATTTATTACAATACAGTTTTATATTTAAACTTTATAACTGTTTAAAATTGCATTTAAATGCTTCCAAGTCAATGAACCTAATTAATAAGAATGGTTCAATTCATGAATAAATCAATATATCGGACGTCTATATTTTCCGTACGTTCAACTTACTGCAAATCTATGAGCAGTGGAAGCAGCTGCAGTATGGAGTCAAACGTTATCACGCCATTTACGCCAATTAAAGGCTATTTCTGTATCGATAGGAAAATGCATTCCTATTTAACCGTAACTGTCCGAACGGATCTCGAGTTATTTTAATCAATTGGATCTCCGAACTCTAAGGAAGCGGACATACAAAAGGCAACTGGTGACGGCAACGCAACGCAAACTCGAGTTGCTTTTTCATAGCATATATAGTTGAATGCACATATTCATAGAGAAGTGATAGCAACGCGACTAGCGGGTGACACAGAAACTAGAGTTGCTCCAGTCACGGTATGCTGTAAACTCGTTGCTCAGTTTCTCAGTAGCCAGCAGTATTTGTTGTGTTGTGTATACGTTTCTCATGAGTCCTATCGTATTTAAATAATTGTTATTTGTATTTGTATTTTTTGTGTTTCTTTGAATAGTTTTTTATTATAGTGGTATATCGTGTCAAGAAAACAAAATATTACTGGTTCTGGTCATGATCTGTGTATCCAACAACTTCAAGACGATACGAATGTTTACCAACAATTTGTTCAAAATATATAAAATCGGAACTTGAACTATAAAGTTTCATTTGTTTGAAAACTAATTTTTAGTTCATTGTAATGTAACGTTATTTTAAGGTTCGCAGTAACACATAAAAATAAATACATAAATGAGCAATTAACCTTAGCTGAGTGTTATTGTTAATCTTTCTCCAGCTGAAATTTATTTCTCCATCTTTCTCGCCAATTATCTGTTTTTTCTTGATGCTCTATAATACATGACTTAAAAGGTAGTCGTAACTGCCAATCCTCATTCGATAATAATTGAAAATTTGGTCTGGGCTATTTCGTGAATTTTGCACAGCAATATATTGACTTTGTCTCGCATGAATAACGCTATTGAGGTGCAAGCCTACACTGAGTTGTCTTTTTTGTAACGTTTTTGTAGCTTCTTTCTTAAAATATAGACAGTCTTCCTCTGACGACGACATAACTGACAACTAAACTAGCAACTGCATATGAAGAATCGTGTAAACCAACTAGCAACTTTTCTAATAGCAACTCAAGTTTACGTTGCGTTGCGATCACCAGTTGCTTTCTGTATGTCCGCAGCCTAAGTGAAGAAAAAACCGCTGTTGGCAATAACCTACATGTTTCCACTCGGAAGCCTTCTGGGCGAAATTCGTTGGTCTCCAGATTTTTGTACGTTTTGCGTGTAAATTACTAATTGGCGATGTCACGATTGTCTTGTAAATATTCTGCGTATTAAGGAGGTACACGTAAAAATAATTAACACGTAAATTTTATGAAATTGTCCTGAAAGAATACAGTAAAGGATTGAGATTTTGTTTGATTAATTGGGTTTTTGACAGTAGGTGTATGCACTGACCAAGTACGAAACGCGTTTGTTGACAAATATCAGTAATTTGTGGTGTTTAGCGAAGTTATATTTACAAATAAGCTTTAAAAAACTTTTGGGTTTTGTCAGTTCTTTCTATTAATTCAAACTCTCCTTATATATATATATATATATATATATATATATACCGATTGAAAATTTGAACAACATTATATATATATGCTGATACGCATTCCTTCACGATGGAAAAATATGATGAATAGTTACTATCCGGAATACAACAGTTTATTCTGCAGTACATAAATTCGCAGTTCCGACGTTTCGCTAGAATCTCATCTAGCATTGACGAGGTGAACCCAACAATAGTTGAAGAGCGAGTGCGATTTTATCGTAAAAACGAACGGATGTACTCCAGATAATAACTATTCATCATATTATTACATCCGTGAAGGAATACGTACACACACGCACACACACACACACACACACACACACACACACACACACATATATATATATATATATATATATATTAATATATTAAATGTGGTGATATGTTTTCTTGTAATATAGTTAATAAATTAAAAACATTTCAAAAACAAGAATACTTTTAATACATATATTATTCAAAGCTTTTCGCCGATAAAACAGTATCAGCATCTTCAGTAAAATAATTATCTAACAAAATGATAATAATAATATTATTATCTAAAAAACGATTTTGTTCGATAATTATTTTCCTGAAGATGCTGATACTGTTTTATCGGCGAAAAACTTTGAATAATATATGCGTTAAAAGTATTCTTGTTTTTGAAATGTTTTTAATTTACTATATATACATATATATATATATATATATATATATATATATATATATATATATATATCTTGTTCTAATTTTCACGCTATTTCTAAAACGCTATTTATTTTCCATTCAAGTTCAAATACATTTTTTTTCAACTTGTAGCGGATGACACTTGAAGTTAATACGGGTTTTTCAAATATTAATTAAATTTAATTAATTAATTTTAGTTTAATATCGAAGAAAAAAAATTTACAAAAAGGAGCAAGGTATGCAATATAGCTATTTCCTCCGATTTGCTTAAAATAAGTGATAACATATGATTTCATATAACATCTGATTTTACGTTAAAGGTTATGTTGTAGAACAGTTTTTTAACGCATATTTTATATTAATTTATTTATATTATTGTAATTATTTAATAAAAAGTAACTAAAAGGAAATTCATTTCTTTTGACCCAAGTAAGGATTGACTTTATTGTTTTTTTTATATTATTTGTTTTGTTGCAATTCTTAAGAATTCTTGCTAATTTAAAGTAAATTTAAAGATCGTTGGAGCTTTATTCATGGATTTGTGTTTTTTATTTATTTCATTATGCCGTAAGAATGATTCCTTGATACAAAGTCGCTGAATCCTTCTAGGGATTTTAGGGCTGAATCTGTCTAGTTCCTTCTATTAGCCCACAATCCTTTGTTATATACATGTATATCTTGTACAAAATTTCAATTGATAATAAAACACGTTTCTTTATTCATTCAATCAAGATCAAATACATTCTTTTTAACCTATAGTGGATGACAATTGATGTTAATAAAGTGTTTTTCAAATATTTATTCAATAAATAAATTATAAAAATTTGGGGGTCTGGATTCGAAAATAAAAAAATTCCGGAATCGAATTGTAATCTTCATGTTGAAAGTCTAGCGCTCTTTGGCACTGAGCCAATTTTCCAATACTAAGAAATGTACTTCTCAAAGACATATATGATTTTTTGCACCCATCTGGTTGTCATCAAAACGTCCATTGTACAGCCCTAAACTGTTACCATGGTTACCACAAAATATCATAAATAGTGTTGTAAGGTTAAAAATGAATGAAACGAATAAAATAAAGAACTAAGAATAAGCAAAC